>JAXQQM020074425.1:0-128247 GCA_034641835.2 Pinus albicaulis
CAAAACTTCGTCGAAGTTGTTGGGATCTCCCGCAGATTTTGGGGGCCATTTCTACCAAGTCATGTTGCCTCCGACATCTATTGGGAGACAGTTGCTTGACTCTATCTTGGGGGTAGCTCTTTCGTCGTGTCAGCAGAAGCTATGGCCACGACATCGAAGTTGCGTCTGCATCTACAGAAGTTTTCAACTCTACGTCATTATGGAATCACCCACATTTTGAATTATGTTGGCTTTGCCGCACACAGAATTTTCCAAATTATTTCTGCTACAGGACACTCTGGTTCGAAGACAGCCTAGGCGAGAATCTCACTTGCATTCTATATGATGTTTTGATTTAATCGAGGAGGTACGTGAGAAAGAATCTTGCAGGTTATTTCTGCATTGTTGCCAAGGCTTTTGTCAACGTGCAGCTCAAGATACCTGGTGGTGGATGTAAGTTCAGATCAGACAACGTGGTGGCCGTGAGCGGTTGATGGATCGCGCATCTGGGCACTGTTCGTTTTTTTTTTTGTGACGTGGTTGACTGACCGCTGCAGATGCGTTTGATGTATAGTGCTTTAAAAATGGCACGACATCCTTCACTTTGATTATCACCAGTCTCACCGTGTTAGTAGCGACGGGGTATTCGATGGAGTGGGCCCAACAATCGTTGCATATTTTGTACAGGCAAAAAGAGCAATTCAGCGATGGTGTTGGTTATAGTTGGATTGACGGTTTGAAAGAACATGCTGCAAATCATGTTACCAATATGATGCTGGAAAATGCAAAGTACATTTACCCTGAGAATACACCCACGACAAAAGAGGCATACTATTACAGGATGATATTTGAAAGATTTTTTCCTCAGAATGCTGCACGCTTGATTGTACCAGGAGGCCCTAGTGTGGCTTGCAGCACTGCCAAAGTTTTAGAATGGGATGCTGCATGGTCTAGGAACCCCGATCCTTCTGGCAGCGATGCTTTAGGTGTTCATGTGGATGCTATGATCTACGAGCGGTGCTGCTTTTGCGTAGGAAGCGTTGACTACGGTGTTATCGATAACGATGGATCTCTTTGTAGCTCGGGATGGGTTACAAGGATAGCCAGCTCAGAGATTCGTTGAGGAGGCCCGATGATCATCTACCAGTAGATGCGTCCAACACCCTCTTTGTTGAGGACCTCCCACCTAAGTGCACTCGCAGAGAAGCAGTTCACATATTTCGCCCTTTTGTTGGTTTCGAGGAAGTTAGAATTGTAAACAAGGAGGCCAGAAATCCTGGAGGAAATATTGTGCGTCGTGATAATCCACGTTTAACAACTAGACCGAAAGGTGGACATTTTCCGATTCGGATTGTTATGTCAAGAACTTTGAATCTACCTAAAGATGAAAATCTTTTGGATGTATCTACTACTCAAACTATAGTAGCAACACAAATGGGAGCTCGTAAGGAATTTCAAAGGAGACCATGATATGCCACATCTTGATCTTATTTCTGATCAAAGTGCGTGAATGAATATGGTTTGGTCTCCTCTTCATACATGTTAAAAAGGGTTTTTTTTTTTTTAAGCCATTTGTATATTGTCCCTTTGTGCACATATTTGGAACATTACATTACTTGGTAATTTCCATGTAAGAGGCCATAGTTGGCATTAAAAATTTTGCATTATTGAATGTCATGTAAAAGGCCAAAGTGGCCAACGATGAAAGAGATGATGTAAAATATGCTTATGAAGCATTGGAAAAGGCTTGTTTTTAGCCACTCTTATGTAAGGGAGAGTGAGAGTGAGAGGCGTATTTTTACGCATTAAGCCTTGTTGGCATCTTTGTAAGCAAATGGGATCAGGAAATTTTCCTAAAGCCATTTTGGCATGTAAACTTGACCAATGAACCCTTGGCAAGTGTTGTAAACAGGTATGATCAGCTATAGGTTGCAGCTTTATGCAGATGTGGACTTTTGCATTCCGATTCTGAAGGACTGAGGTGAAGGAATCTTGCAGGAATGTTCCTTTTTCAGACATTTGTGTTGCAGCTTTATGCAGATGTGGACTTTTGCATTCCGATTCTGAAGGACTGAGGTGAAGGGATCTTGGAGGGATGTTCCTTTTTCAGAAATTTGTGTTGCAGCTTTATGCATATGTGGGCTTTTGCATTCCGATTCTGAAGGACTGAGGTGAAGGAATCTTGCAGGAATGTGCCTTTTCAGGCATTTGTGTTGCAATAGTTGCAGGTGTTGGCATTATCTTCCGATTCTGAAGAACAGTAGGTGAAGGAGTCATGATGGAATTTTCCTTTCAGAAACATTTGCATACAGTTGAGTTGATTGAAGCTGATACTTTTGGAGACCAAAAGTTTTCTTTTCGGGGAGGTTTGATCCAGGAGGATCTCCACCAACAAAGAAGTTTACTTATGCACCATGAAGACACTTTATGATGGGTGACAAAGTAATGAGTGAATTAATTTATTATTTCATTTTAAAAATTATGAAGTGGATAATGTTCTAAGTGAGTGGAAAATGACTCACCAAAATATTCACTTATTATTCCATTTGAGAAATTAGTTTTATGTGAGAGTTGACCTCACAACTAATTTTCTATTTCTCATTAAGAGGTTGAGCTTTCTTGGCATGGTTAAGATCCTTGAAGTTGGGTTTGCCATTTTTGCCTTGAGTAAGTTTTAAAGTCCTAGAATCATGGAGTTTGTCTTTCCTTAAAATGTCTTGAGATCCTACTATTGTGGATTGAGGAGTTATGGGGAAAAACTATATAAACTCATAATGTGAGCCTTTGAAAAGGGAGAGGAGAAAGGACAAGAAACTTAGCCTTTGAAAGCCATAGTGCTTGGCTAATGCTCAGCCATGGAATTGGAATGTATGAAAGCTTAATTTGAAGATGAAATATAAAGGATCTGCCTTCCAATTGAAGCAGGTCCGGAGATGTAACCCCAGTGAGTTGGAGGGGTGAACTCCAATTTGGTTGTCTTTCGCTTATGTGTTATGTGCTTCCTGATTATGTTTAATTCATGTGAATGTGTATGCAAACTAACATGCTCATTTAAACCTGTATAAGCCATAGTCGTTTTAAAATATCTTAGTACCGTACGCGTGATGGTTGGGTAGTACTCGACCCATGATCGGAACATATACATTCTATTATTAAATGGCAGATCAATGAGCCAATCACTTTGTATAAAATCCTTGAAGTGGCTGCTTTCAATATCTAATTTGACTCGACCTCCTTTATTTTCCTCAAGTCTAGTAATCATATTGAAGTCGCCACCTGTTATCCACAGAGGATGTACTCTGGTAGAATTGAGAGCTGCTATCGTATTTAGCAATGCCATCTTGTTCACTGCATCCTCAGGGAAAGAGACATTAGTAAGATTTCCACGAATATTAGTTCCTATAAGATGAAAAGTAGCTTGGATGAGATGATGAGACGCATGGATATTAGTGAGCGATATAGCTTGTGTATCCCATGCTATTGCAAGTCCACCTGGAGCTCCCAAGGCATCCAATGCGACTGAGTGGCTTCCTAGCCAAGCTCTCGAGAGAATGAAACCAAGTGTATTACTGTTACATTTTGTTTCTTTCATAAATAATATTTAAGGTCTCTCCTGCTATATCATGTTTTTCATCATTCTATATTTCACCAGGCTGTTTAACCCTCTTAAGTTCCATGATGTGAGCTTCATGGTTCAATATTGGGTAGCGGCGTGTAGTACTTTGTTAACTTGGAATATCTGCCTGACTCCACCAACATTTCCCCAATGATAATGGTTCTTTGCAGATCCGTCTTTTTCCCTCATTTCTTGGTATCTTTGGGAAGATTTTTCCCATCCCATTGACTACCTGGTTGTATTCCTAAAGTTTGTTGCTGATGTGCTCTAGAAAGGATTACCTCCAAACTTTCTAGCTGTCTGGCCAAGATTTTATCAAACTCTTTCTTCCTGCATGCTTGCTCAAGGCATAATATGTTTAGATCCCCAATTTCAATACTTTCAGGTTCCTATTCCATATGTTTGGGTTGAATACTTTCCACCATGGAGTCATTAGAATGGATAGGTGCTTGAAGAAAGATATCAATGTCCATTCCATTCGGCTGCCATAAGATTGTATTAGATTCTTTATTGAGAGTGGATTTTGGGATTGTTGTATCATGATATGTATTTGGTGCATTCATTGTGTCTGAGGAGTGGATTACCGAAGATGGCTTGGGTGTATCAGCAGCTTGTTTGGGGGGCTCAATGTCATTCGTGGTTTTTATTGCCAAAATATCAAAGCTATTTCTAGTAGAGGGCATGGAGGAGCTGGCTGTGGGAATTTTAGGACCCGATGCGGGCTTTTTGTGGTGCCTTTTACGGTTGGAGACTTTGGTAAATCCTTCGGAATCAGATTTATCTGATGCAACATTAGTTTTTGGGGTACCATTTAAAGGGAAATCATGAAAAATATTGCCATGGGCATGGAATTTTCTACATCTAAAGGGCACATTTTCATAATCTATGTGCTGAATCCATTCAAAATCATCATGATATAGACTTACCGAGTCCGAGAGAGCTTTTTCTAGGTGAATATAGAAACAGATGCAGGCATAATAGGTGTATCTTCTGAACTTCATTTCTTCGGCGATCTTTATGAAGTCGCCCAGACCATTTCCTATGTCTTTTAGTGATTCTTCATCCCAGTACTCCAACGGTAGGGAATACGTCCAGATCCAAACCGGTGCCCAACTGAAATCCTCTTTGTGCGGATTGAATTTTGCGATCCAGTCTCGCAAATACAGGCCCGCTGAGTTGAAGAAGTAGGGGCCGCCATCTAAGACTCTATTTTCGTCTTCTAAACAGCTGAAAATAGCTGTGAAGAAACCTTTTGGTCACAGCTACAGGGTGACATGTCCCTTTGGTTTCCATTTAGCTGTAATCCATCCCTAGAGGGCCTTCTCCGTTGGCTAGAAGCCAATAAATTTCCCTATGAGAGCGTGGTTCTTCATGAAATGGATTTGGGCGTTAATCCAATGACTTGGTAAATCTATTTTGGCTCTCTCTGCTGCAATGGGTCTGCAAGTGGCAGAGGTCGATTTGGGGATATCCTTATTGGCTATTGAATCTTGCTGCTCACCCTGATGCGATACATTAGCTTCCTGTGGTCCTTTTTGTTTTTCTTGTGCATCTTGGTCAGGCTGTTGTGCAGCGGTATCAGTCTGAATCTTTTCAGAAGCCATTATGGTCACATTAGGAGATTGGATCTCGCTATTGCCGTTAGGGGGAGGTGTTGAGACCCCCCCGGGAGGGGTTTCCATTGCGAAGGAGCTGTTTTTTGTTTGATGTTGTCTCCAGAGTGGCTAGAATGTTACAGACTGGTGTTGTGCAGTGTGAATCTCGTCGTTGCAGAGTCTGATAGAAACCCTATGCGATCATGGCTCACGAGCTCCAATTGAGGAGACCCCAAAATTGCTTAGTTAGATTCTTTGATAACATGTTATTAAATGAATTTAGTCAATATTTCTTTAATCAATGTATTATATTATATTTAACTTTTTCAATCTTAACTTCCATTATAACATTCAGAACTAAATTATAAATTTTAGCTTCAAAATCTTGCCCTGAATTCTTTAATTCATAATATTTTATTAAACATATCTGATCAACATTTCTTTAATCAATACATTATGATCTCTTTAACTATAATTTCTCTTCTAACATTGAAACTTATTAACTTAAAAATAAAAACTTATAACAAAATATCATTTTTATTATAAAAATGTATTTAGTAAAACAATTTCAATTTTTCATAACCAAAAAACAAACATCAATTTTAAACTTTTGATAACCCAAATAAAATATAATAAATCTAATTTAATAATAAAAATAAATATATTGAAACTATAAATTACACTATAAAAATATGTGCATCAAATGTATTAATATTTCTAAGTAGCCAAACTATTTATTTTTTCACATTAAATGTGTATATCAACAATTTAGCTTTAAAATGTGTATACATTGGAATTCTAATAACCAGAAAAGTTGCTAAACCTTCTAGCCATAAAAACATTATATATTGATGTTTGTTTCACATACATTGTCACCTCCACTTCATTCATGCCCAGCGCTATTGATGTTTATTTCACATACATTGCCACCTCCACTTCATTCATGGCCAATATTTATTTAAGAAGTTTTTTGTTTTTTTTTTTAATATAAATGAGCAGTTTTAGTTTACTTGTTATATGTTTTGGAAAAATTTTAAAAATAATATTTTGATATAGTTTATTTAAAGTTTTACAAAAAAATAATTGACTCATAATATTTTCACATCTACATTGTCAAATATTATGATTTCTAGTATGTAACAATTTGTATTTATGGATTGCATGCTCTCTCTCTCTCTCTCTCTCTCTCTATATATATATATATATAATTTGAAATTCACAATCATTTTTATTTTTTAATATTTTTTCACTTTCGAATTTTAAAAAACTCAATCAAATAAATATAAATTTTAATATAATTTTTAAAATAATAATATTATATAGATTGGAATTGGAGTGAAGGTATCCATTTTTTCATTTCCCAAATCTCTTTAAGGTGGGGTATGCATTAATGAGTGGAATTTTTCATGATGCAATAGAAAAATATATACCTTTACACTTTCATTTCCAATGCTTAGAGATTTTGAATTTCTAGTCACCAATGATCCAAATAGGCTAGATTCTTGCATCATCTATATTTTCAGGTTTAATTTTTTTTTCTAGCAAAATTGAGGTGTTAATCTATGCATTGCAAATTTTTTGTAAATTCAAATTATAGCTATGAAAATTCAATATTTTGGGTGCCCTAGAGGTTTGTGATGGTGCTGAACCTATTTCCACCATAAAAAACATGATTAAAATAGTGCTACTTCAACATTTCTTAAAAAAAAAATTCCCTAATTTGGGCCACTTTTGGCACTCAGGCAATTCCTTTGCTAATGTCATAGTCTAACAAGAACTAACTATCAAACTTCAATATTTTGGGTGCCCTAGTGGTTTGTCATGGTGGTGAACCTATTTCCACCATCAAAAACATGATTGAAACACTGCTACTCCAAGATTTCTTAATTTCTTTTGACCAGATACCTGCCAATTTTGACCGTCTGCGAATTCCTCAGCCTTCTTTGCTAACATGTCTTAAATATTTTATTTGAAAAACAGTGTCTTTAAAGTTGAAAAATCATTCAATAACTAAGTTATTAATTTTATATTTAATATCTTATTAAATTTTACTTAACATCGAAGTAAGAAAATTAGTGAACATTTCTTTACCTTTTCCATAACATGAGAAAAGAGCAATTTCAAAAGAGCAATGAGAAAAGAGCAATTTTCAAAAACCTTTTGAATTTTCACAATAAACTAGAATTTGACCTAAATGAAAACAAACATCATTTGAATTTTTTTTAGAGTAGCTGTGTTCATTTTTACATTATATTGGAGGTTTTTATCTATTGCTTTAGTGAAATATAATTTTTTTTAATATATCACTTTAATAATATGTCAAAAATTTTAGTTGAAAAAAAGGTAAATTTCTTAGTTTTAAAAACTAACCAATATTTAAAAATAATTATATTTAAAAAATATTTAAAAGTATATTATAAATTTTAGATTTGAAATCCTACATAAAAAAATTTCCACATTATTTCTTTCCTAACATGTAATTAAATGAATTTAGTCAATATTTCTTTAATTAATGTATTATGTCCCTTTTAACTTTTGCAATCTTAATCTCCATTATAGCATTTAAAATTAAATAATAAATTTTAGAATTGAAAACTTTGCACTGAATTTTTTATTTCATAATATCTTATTAAATAAATCTAGTCAATATTTCTTTAATCAATATATTAGGATCTTTTTCACTATAATTTCTCTTCTAACATTGAAACTTATTAACTTAAAAATATAAATTTATAATAAAATATATTTTTTATTTAAAAAATATATTTGATAAAAAAATTTCACACTTTTCATAACCAAAATCAAATACAGTGAACAAACATCATTTTAAATTTTTCATAACTGAAATAAAATATAATAAACTTAACTAAATTACACTATAGAAATATGTGTATAAAATGTATTAACATTTCCATTTAGTCAAACTAACTCTTTTTGTATATTAAATGTGTATACCAACAATGTAACTTTGAAACGTCTATAGATTGGAATTCTAATAACTAGAAACGTGTATAAAATGTATTAACATTTCCATTTAGTCAAACTAACTCTTTTTGTACATTAAATGTGTATACCAAAAATGTAACTTTGAAACGTCTATAGATTGGAATTCTAATAACTGGAAACGTTGGTAAACCTTGAACTCTAAATTTAAATTTTTGATAAAGGAAATAAAATATAATAAATTTAATTTAGTAGTAAAAAGAATACTATAAATTATACTATAGAAATATGTGTATAAAATGTATTAATATTTCCAAATAGTCAAACTAACTCTTTTTGCACATTACATGTGTATATCAACAATTTAACTTTGAAATGTGTATACATTGGAATTGTAATCACTGGAAAATTTGATAAACTTTGAAGCCCTAAAACCATTATATATTGATGTTTGTTTCACATACATTGTCACCTCCTCTTCCTCCGCCTCATTTCATTGCCATTGCCACAACGTTGGTCTGAGGAAAGAGGAACTGAACAATTGCAGATCTTGTTTTAAAAACACAGAAGTTATGGATAAAAACATTGCAGGTCTTGTTTTAAATTCTTTGCTCTTTTTTATTTTATCTAATATCTAAATATGTTTCATGTTTTTTATATAGAAATTGTTATATTTGATGATTTACTTATTTGCCTTGACCTGTCTTTTTTTAATGCAGAGAACAGCACCACTGAAAGTGTGAGTACCAGATGGAAACCAACACCGCAGCAAAAGGAAATACTGGAAGATATATACAGAAATGGCATGCAGTCTCCCACCGTGGAGGATATAGAGAGAATCACTTCCCTTCTCAAGAACTACGGGAGAGTTGAAGGCAAAAAACTCCAATGCCAGAGAGCTAGAGCAACACAAACGGGCATTAGAATCGCCGCTCTTATTCGGTGCAGAGGAAGGTATATATGCGATAAAATTAAATACCGTGTGATCATTGAATTCTATTATTGATTTTTTTTTTTTTCATCTAATACTTCTGCAACTTTCAGCTAGTTTGATGGGCACAACGCTCTCCATCCCAAAACTGGCAAGTATCACGCCCTCCTCTTCAGATGTAAGTACTATTACAATTTTATTCATGTAATTTTCTGTTAACATTACATGCAGAGAATAATCATACAACAACATTTTCTGTATAATATATAGATCGGAATTGGAGATCAAGCGGAGAGGCAACTCAGGGCAACGTTTAAGGAGGAATCCGATGTAAGTATAATTACAATATTCTTAATGTAATTTTCCGTTGACATTACATACAAAGAATATCATAACCATATTAACATTTTCTGTACAATCATACTAATATTTTCTGTACAATATAGATTGGAATCGGAAATCAAGTGAAGCAGCCACGCAGGGTAATATCCGACGTGGACCCGGCCTATAGCTCACTGTCGGAATATACGTTGGAGTTGTTTCCACTGAAACCCGATGGTGGTGGATTGGGTTTTGATCGGTCATGAAACGGACGGAATCTCTGGCCAACAATCTACGTTGGGCCCAACTCTCATAAATCTACCTGATGGGCAATCCACAGTGGAAGGAATCTCTGGTCAACAATCTACGTTGGGCCCAACTCTCATAAATCGGTGAAAGATTTATAGTCATAGTCTCCTTGTTACGGGAGTTGAGAGTTAGGTTTAGTGGTTTTTTGGAATTTATTTTTGTTTTAAGAAGAAGTTTGAATTGTGAATTTTATATAATTTATTTAGAGACTATTAACGGTTACGATTATATAATCACTTATATTTGTGTGAATCATATTAATTTTAATACGTAGACATCAGAAAATAGTTGTTTTTAATTTTTTTTATTTGTGGAAATTTATGCAAAAAAATTGGAAGAGAAATATCAATATATTTTTTTTTAATGTATGAATATTGTCAAGTTTCTACATTCCAATGTATTTTTAGTTCTATATTTTAAAAAAATAAAATAAATATGGACTCATTGTATTTTTGGTAGTTAAATAGAAATATATTATGATTGCCATTACAGCTTGTATTTATCCATGACAGGTGGTTGAATTATATTGATTATTTATTTAATATTTGGAATAATTAAATTTATGATATCTAAAAAGTAACAGAAAAGTATTAATATATCTTGTTTTAATATGATTTTTTAAATAGTAATATTATTAAAAATATATATTTGATATAATACTTATTTTTTTTCAAATATCTATAGTCGTTGAAATATTGTGATTCCATAAGTTATTGGAAAGCATTAATATAATTCGAAATAATGTAGTTATGTGTATCATTTTATTTATTTTATTTATTTAAACTAATATTCCATCCTCTAGAAATAATGATAAACATCCATCTACTTGGATAAATTTTTTCATACCAGTTGTAATATGTCACAGTAAAGATGAATTAATCATAATAAAAAGAAACTGACAAAATAGAAACTCAACATGCCTTATTCATTGCATTTTTTTCTCCTTTTCTTTTCATTATCATGATTTTGGGTTTATAGATTTGATTTTCAATTTGGAAATTTTCAGCTTTACAGAAATAAGGCTTCATCGTAAGTGGAATTTAGATCATAAGTGGATTTTAGATTTATAGGATTTGATTATCAATTTGATTTCAATTTTTAAAAAAAAAGAAAAATTGATAAACAGTTTGGTTTTTTTTTTTTTTTAAATTTAGTTTAATGATACACTCTCTTTAAACTTTTATTTATATCCATTGACACCATTGACTAATCCCAAGGAAGAAAGCCCTCTATTTCAAACCACCATTTTTCTGTTGCAGGCAGCATCCTCTCATATGATGTGGGTGGTTGCCATGGATTTATATTATCGAAGTACATCTTGGTTTACATCCACCTGAGCATATTGAATATTACTTTTGACCATACAATTTTATTGGTGGTTAAAAATTTTATTATATTAGTTTTTAGAAATTAAATTGGTGTGTGAAACATTTTTTTGTTGTGGTATCCATGCCCTATTTGTGATTTCCAGGACAAAAGCTGCCAGAGTCCTCACTTCGTCCTTCAAGATAAACCCAAATGTTTCTTTCTTATCTGATGGGTACCAACGATTTACCTTGAACAGTTTATAAGTTTTATTTACAATTTATGATTTATGATAAATAAGGTTCAGATGGGGTTGATTCACTACCCTAGTCTTGTATAATGCAGGATCTTTTACCTGGTTTCTGATCAATAGGGTTCCGATGTGGTTGTTTCACTACCCGTAGTCTTGTATAATGCAGGATCTTTTCCAGGTAAGTCATTCCTGTACTTCCATTTATTGGGTTTTGCACCATGTTTGGGTTGCTAATGGTGACTCCATTTGTAGGGTTTCTTCTTGGAGTTCTCTGGTCTAGGTAACTAGCTTCAAGGACTACTGATGAAAATTCTTTTAGTATCATCTCTTAAAGTGGTAAGCTACGCTAAAACCTTTATATGTTTCGTTATTCTTGTAGGCAAGCTCACCGCTCCCTTCCTGGTTTTCATTGATAACAACTCCATTTTCTCTTGTTATGGATTCGCGGTGTGAATATGGAGCGGTCAGGGTCTCTCTGATTATGATTTTCGGCAAGAGCCACACAGATTCCCTAATCGGGGCAAAAGATTTTGAGAATTCATTTATGTTAAGGCTAGGCCTTGACAATGACTCCATATTCATCGTATAAATGTATTTATTAAAGCTCTGTTCTTGGCTTTATTCAAATAACTCCGTAGGTTGTTCATGTTTTGAGAGCTTTGGAAGATGGTTGAAAATAATCCCAACTATTTTATTAAATGAATTTAATTGTCATTTCTGGAATAGAAAACAAAACCTGTATAAGATGTTCGAAAAAATTCCATCTATTTCATTAAATGAATTTGATGGTGTCATTTCTGGAGTACAAAAAGAATCCAGCAACACTGAAGTAATTTAATTTTTGACTGGCTTACTATTTTTCATATCTGCAAGAAACAAACAATCAGTAAATTAAATATGGTGAATACTATATTGGGTATGGTCATCAAATGCAAAATTAGATGCTCAACATCGCGCGCAATCAATATGCAAATCACACAACTATATATTAAAAAAATTATTAAAAAATTTGCTTGTCGCTATATATAGAATGTGAAATGTACGTCATATATAAATGGTGAAATTTATGTTTCTAATAAAATTCATAAGTTTATGTCTCTGCCAGTGTTTTGGAGGTATTCAACCTGCACGTAAATTAGAGTTTTTATTGTGTGAAACATCTGTAATTTTGGTTTTACAGTGCGTAGGAAGCGATGTAGTTTCAATCTATTCTTGTAAACTATATTGACTCTCACGAATATATATATATATATATATATATATATATATATATATATATATATATATATATATAAAAGAAGTACACAATATAAAACCAGAAGTATTTTTTACTTTGGGGAAAAAATGATAAAAAATATATTATTAGGTTTGCGCATTGCGCATTACTTTGTTCTTGGTCAATTTTTTTCCTATGCCTTTACTTTTGGATGAAATATGTTAATTATATCTCTCTCGTGTTTTGACTCAAAAAACCCCATTGACTTTGTCGATATAATTCCAACTGCCTACACAAACGGCAAATTTAATTTGATGATATTGAAACTCTGCAAACACCAGCAAGAATTTGCGAAATGACAACAAAAGCGGTGAAAATCTCTAGTTTTGATCCACAAGAAACCTCCCGCATTCAAGTATTTGCACCCATATTCTTATCCGCACTCAACTACCGCATTGAACACCCACCAATTCCATTTAACGCAGAGGCAACAACATTCAAGGGGCGTAGCAAGCTTCAGCAGCAAAGTGGAAGACAACCCTAAAATGAACGACATCACCCATTTTTGGGACCCACCATGGCAGTGCCGGGAGGTGAATGGAATTCACTTGAATGGTCTTCAAGCAGCCCCAGGAAAGCATAAAGGGAATAAGGTTTTTAACCTTAGCACATAAAGTTTTGATTTAATTTGTATTTGCCTCGTAAGTTTTATTTTTGACTTTGAGTTAGTTGTTTTTTTTACCACAATACATTTAGAGTTTTAACGTTGGTTATATATATTATAAATATGAGATATTTATAATATATAATATATAATATTGTAATGTTTCATATATATATATATATATATATATATATATATATATATATATAATATTGTAATGTTTCATATATATATATATATATATATATATATATATATATATATATATATATATATAATATAATATATAATATTGTAATGTTTCATATATATATATATATATGCCGTGAGTGCATTATATTGTGTTACTTTGTATTCTTTTGTGTATTGTTTTGAAAGAGTCCGAAGACTAAAAAAAAAAGGACATAGAGACACAGAGAAAAAAGACATAGAGCAACAAGCTGTGTTTGGAAGCAGGGTATGCCAGAAACTGAAGAGCTATGTTTTGTAGCAGCAGAAGTTATTTTGTAAATCCAGAACGCAACAGTTCTGAAGATATCATTTGTAACAGTCCAATTTTTTTTTATTAATGAAATTTATTTTCTGCATATCTCTATCCGCATTTTTTTTAATTAAATCTCTGTGTTGAGTTTAGGAGTTTTATTTCCTCAGTGTGTTAAGAAATTGTTCAGAAATTCCATCATTTGTGTGGATAAATTCTGACGTTGCTTGTTTTTCGAGGACGGTAAAATGGTCGCTTAAGAATCTGAATAGTGCTCTTTTCTATCGCATTGGTCAGACCAATATTCTCATAATATTACCCTTTTTCCTTTCTCGATGTCATCCTTTTTTATCAAAGGTGTAGGAGCATGGTCATTTTCTTTCATTTCTAGATTTTTTCAACAAGTATATAAAATATTTGAAAGAGATGTCTTCAATATCAACTGACATATACCTCTCCTCTTCCTATGTGATGGAACTGTTATCAAGCTCACTCTATTAAAGAAAATCAGCCAACCACATCGTCGAAACACAACTTTTCGAAAGAAATACCTTTAATATCAACTGAGATATACCTCCCCTCTTGATATGTGACATATACCTCTCTTCTTCATATGTGATGGAACTGTTATCAGACCTTTTCAGAGAGGAAAAAAAAGCTGCTTATTATATATAGTGAAGAGAATTTGTGCAACTATATGAACTGGATATAACTAACTGTTATCAAGCTCACTTTCCATTAAAGGAAATCAATCAAACACATTCTCTCCAACATATTGTTCATCTACCAGTTTGGTGTGTTATGTTCACCTACCATTCTCTGTGTTCAAGGCTAACTAGTTTTCTTCGTCAAGGGCATAGTTTATAACCATGTTTCTTTTTATTAAAAATTTCCTCTTGCTCAGCCATAGTATCTTCTATAAGAATATCAGGCTCATGTTCTC
The DNA here is from genome assembly GCA_034641835.2 of Pinus albicaulis. Lineage (NCBI taxonomy): Eukaryota > Viridiplantae > Streptophyta > Pinopsida > Pinales > Pinaceae > Pinus > Pinus albicaulis. Next base: position 14,557 of record JAXQQM020074425.1, read on the forward strand.
TTTTCTGAAGGGGATCATCAAAATGTACTTAGTATGACCTCCCTTCACTGTTTTTAAAAACAAAATTCCAGGTCAAAATGTATCTTACGACTGCTATCACAACATACATGTATGAGGGCCATAGGTAGAGTCACAGTGAGTCTAGCCACACATTTTATGAGAGACCAGGTAAGGAGGGAACCCTCATGTATAGAGAAGTCTTCTTCCAAGAGAAGGAAAGGTACTTCTTCACCTACCCAATAGAGCCGTTGTCACTGAATACTGGAAATCCTACAGGTGATGATAAACCCATCAGTGCCAAAGGAGGAAAGAAGCGAGTGGGCATCGCTCTTGTCTTCTATGCTGGAAAAGCACCCAAATGCTCAAATTTCCTCTTGTCGATGTTAGTTATATCTTGCATCAATATCCTCTTGTCGATGTTAGTTATATCTTGCATGCTGATTAAGTAGTTATACCTTCTCTTTGTTGGATTTTTAGTGGGAAGCTTGGATTTTCATAGGGAACTTTGGTGACACCATTCTGTTTCATGTTGTTTTTAGTTTGTATTGTTTTGATTTTGTGATTACTGTGTGTAATTTTGCAAGTTAAAATTGAACCTTCAAATTTTAAATGTTTGAATTTTGTTTTACAATATCTTTATATTTTTCATATCCTCGTTTTTTACATAATAGGTTGATATTCACCATATGCTAATTATATGGACACATATATAAAAGAAAAGATATTTAGGTTTAATGTTGGATTCCAAATAGGTTTGTATTCACCATACGCTCATTGTATAGACAAATGGGTTTTAAAAATACAGATATTTGGGTTCAATGTTTGAATCCAAGTTCAAGATATTGATAGTGAATATTTTGGACTGGACTTATCATTTCTCTGAAACCTAAAATCTGGGATATGTGTGATGCACAGGCATCCATGAAATTTATTTTTAAATTTATTTTTATATTATGCGCTTGGAAATTTTCATTATGTGTGAGTTCTATTAATAAAGCATTAAAAGGAGTGTAATAATGGTTCTTTTTCCAAATGTGTTTTTAAATCTTTGAGGAGTAATGATTTGTTGGTTGAAAAGTTCAAAATAAGTAGCAGATACGAATTGTTTGGATATGAAACAGACTCTAGTTTTAATGTGAAAATTTTAATGCGGAAATTCTATAGTGTTAATGTGGAAATTGTACCGAATGAAATTTTGCACACTGTATATGCAGTATTTATTCGTTTTTCCTTTTCCATGTAACCATTTTCCTATGGATAGTTTCAGTGTGAACGGGTTAAACTTACAATCATATTTCAATATTTGTAATGTTGAAAGTTATGTAATTTGTGTTTTGGATCTCTGAAAAAGAATAGTTGAGTTTACGGAGTTATTGAGTAGAATATATTTAAAATTGTATTACATGAAAATTGTATGCTCATATTAAAAAAGCTTAAATTGCTACGATTCAGATGATAAATGGGGTTGATTTGCATTCTTGGAGAAACGTGCTTCAACATCCATACTTTTAAAGTTCCCGGAAACTGGTAAAACGGAGTAAATAGAGATTTAATGGTACTTTCGGTGTCCGGTGTCCATGCACATGCCTTCATGGGACATCCACGATTCTATGAGTCAATTTGGAATTTCAATTCCTAGAATATCTAATTTTCCATATCACTTCAAGGTACCGAATAATTTGCATCATAACAAAAGAAACATTATTTTAATTGCCATAAATTTTTAAATGTTCTCATTTTTTGGGTTCATTTGATTAGAACTTTGCATAATTCCTATGGTGATGTGCATATTTATCATCTCCATATCTAAGAACAATAGGCTTTTTAGAGTTTAAGTTTCTATAATGATTTCATGTTATATACATGTAAACTAAATTTGGTGTGTTTTAGTGTCATGATTTTGTTGTTTTTATTGGTTTATTTTTTTATGGGTTTGAATAGAATATCATAATATAAAAAAAGATGTGTATTTACATTTATTTCAGACGGATCTCTTCATAAAGGTGAGGTGGTTCCCGTGCAAAACAAAAATTTAGAGAAAGAATAAGGATGATTCCATTCTAATGCATAGGAGTAAAGTTCTTCATGAATTTATTTTCAAATAGTTTTTAATTCTCTACCTATTAGATGTAAAAGATGATTATTAGTGATTTTTTTGTTTGAGTAATTACAATCAGTATAGATAATTATGCATGTAAGCACCACCAATACCACTTTTGAGTATATAGTAGTTAGTTACAACATGCATTTACCAAAAATAAATTGTAGTAAGAAAAATGGATGGATTTAATCTTAGCAAAACAAAATGACATTTTTTTTTTTTTTGTGAACATAGTAGGACCTTTCTATTTGCTATTTATATTTGCAAAGCAGGTTAATAGTTAGAACACTGTAATGATTTAGCATGAGAAAAACAAAGTGACATTTTGTAATAGTTAGAAGGCTGTATGGATTTAGCATGAGAAAAAAAAATGATATATCGTAATGTTTGGAATCTTGTAATTGAAGATTGAGCTAAAGAAATGGAAATTTGTAATAGTCAAAAGAATGCTTGGATTTAACTTGAGCAAAGAAAAATGACATTTTGTAATAGTAAGACAACTAGATTTTTGTAATTGTAGCTTCTACCAAACAAAATGGCATTTTATAATAATTTGAAGACTTTAACTTGTAATAGATTCCAGATGCTAATATGTATCCATCTCGGTCTCTATGATTATGATTTTAACCAAGAGTCACACAGATGCTAAGCTATAATAGTATAAATGTGTTTTTTCTAGCTATATTGTTGGTATGTAATTGAAATTAGGGTCAAACCCTAGTTCTTTTGTATCAAATTGTGTGATTTCCTTCGGGAGACTTTACTTATATCAAATTGTGTGATTTTCTTTGGGAGACTTTACTTCTATTTGTGTCATCCACCATGTCTTATTTTTGGCATAAATATGCACTTGCAATATTACATTTATGTTATGCAAACATGTCTCTTTCAGTAGAAACTAAATATTTCCAAGGTTGTATTTATATACTTTTTATTTATATCATTGTATTTATATGTTTCAATTAGAAGCATCATGGTTTCTTATGTTTCAAACATGAGCTTCATTATTTCATTCCCAAAATGTTTCTTGAACCATAATTCCTAAGAATATATTGTATATAATTGTATATATACTTGAATTTATGATTACTGCTTCTAAGGTGACTAATACTTTTATGGTTAGTCCTTTTTTTTATTGAAATGTTGGTAGTCCTATGTATCATATTTCCAATTAGCATTTAGGGTTTGGTACAAACTTGGGGATTATGTTTTTTTAGTTAGAATAAAAAATGAGTCAATGGAAAAGTAACTAAAATCAGTTGTCTCATAGCCATATCTATTAGGCCTTTTTAGTTCACAAATTATCATTTTCAAATTCATCCTTGATCAAGTTTTGCCAGTTTTTCACCATCTTTTACAAGATAATTTGTGGAAGATGTAGACGAAATGGTTTACTCGAACTACTCAGCAAAGTGGACAACCATTTTAAACAAGGATTTGTATAAATGTCATCAAGTATCCAATATACCTTCACATTTTCATATTTAGCAACAAAAATAAGTAATTGGCTCATATAAAAAGATTTGCAGTTGTCAGCTAGACTTATGGTCCATGCTTGATTGGAAAATATTCTAAAAGACGAAACATTGGGCTTAACATTTTTCCAAGTTTCCTTTGGATTTATATTCAAGACTTCCCTACTAGGCATGTGATTTTGAATTTAATTTTTACAATTCATTTTTTTAGCCTATAAAGAAGGGGTTATGTTCTTACAGTTAGCCACTCTTTCAGTGACTATTATGCTGAAGGGTATACACAGTGATGTTGAGTACCATATTTTCTACAAAATATTTTAATTCATGCCTGTCATAGTAGGGGATAATTGTTGCTTAGTAAAATCTTTGAAGGTATTAAATACCATAAATATCTCACTATTGTACTTAATAAATTACAACCAAGAGAGACATAAGTCATCACTAAAGGTGAGTGCATACTTAGCCCTTGAAAATGAATGAGTCAGAAATGGGATGAGCTCACTATGTACCATCTTACAACATTTGATAGCACACACAACCTTAAATTTTGGAAAAGGATATTCATGTAAGAAAATTTAGGAAGATCAAGCACCAAATTTGGTTGTCTCAACTGTTGCAGATATCTATAATTGGTGTCTAAATATTTTATGCAAAATTATATTCAAGAATTCAGCATGTGCAATAAAGTAGGAACCTAAAGAAGTGTAAAAACCAATGAATGTGTATAGCCAAGAAATATGATCAAATCTTCCAAAAAAAAAAAAAAAATTGTATTTCTTTAATGACCACATCATGAAGAGAAAAGTTAAAACTCTATTGTCTTCCCATCACCAAAGTGACAAATCTAATAAAAAGAGAGTAGATTGGTATAAATTTTAAGATTAATGTAATATCCAAAAGCTTAAAAATTTCGACCGATCTAGCACACTATATTGTTCTGGTTAATATAAGCCTTCAAAAAAAACTGGAACACATAAGGGATTTGGAACATAACCCACTTTATTTAATTAATTACTTCAAATAATACATGCCAGAATAATTAATACAAGAAACCCTCGCCAATGGCATGAAAGTTTGTTAATAAATTGAGAAATGACAACATTGAAAGACAATGATAGGCACTGGATGGATCCACCATAAAAATTACTCCGGTAGGGATTTTTTCCCTGGGATCAAAGTAGAACTGACCTTCCTAATTTTTCAACAAAGGAAAAATAGATAAATAACATAAGATGATCTCAATTCCTAGGTCCTATCAAATTTTATAGGCTTCATAGACTCTCTAGAAACCTTATTTTATTATTTTCCCCTGAAAAATGGAGGATAAAACCATGGGTAGATACCATGGGTGAATACCATCATAAATACGATGGGTGGATTCCGTCCATTTTGACCATGTCTAGAAAATGAAATGTTAAAAATCCTTCAGCCCAAATATTTCCTGCCCTCAAGGAATACAATGCTATCCACAACATAAGCATATGTACATTGATACCAGTATCCCATACAACCTAGTGTTTTATTTCATGCCTCCATTTTAAATGAACCTGAATGGATCCTTCGATGTCGAGATCCCAAAGAATCCTCCAGTCAATCCTTACCTTGATAAATTCACCTGGATCTCAAAAAATCCTTAGTTCGATCCATCCCCCAATGGATTCTCCTAGATCCCAACACCACATAAGTCCTAGGACCTATGACTTATGATACCGTCTCAAAATTCCATCATTTCCCATGCTTAAGGGCCCAAGCTAAAATATTCCATTGGCTAATAGTATCCCATCGATAAAGCTCCAACTCATAATCTCTCACCAATCCATCTCGTGGGAAGTATATAATGCATGAATTATTTCACATGGAAGAATTATACTATCATAATTTTTCCTGATGCTCAACTTATGTTGCTCCACTAGATCACTCGACATGATCCATTTGTAGAATTCTATTATACTCTCATCAATGTATAAAGGCTGGTTGGTAGCGTTCCAAGTCCTATCTATGTACTATTGTAGAGGGATTACCTAGAACTCCCAACTATACTCTTCTTGCTACCTTGTAATGGGATTGATTCCTTCCTCAACATTAGACAGATTGCATGTTGACTCGACACATAATCCTATGACCACATCAATTTTCTTATTCTCCTATAAGAAAGTATCTCGGACTTCCCAAACTCATTACTTCAACATCATAAGGTATGGATTTAGATGCATGATATTTTCCTGAATGTCCTCTACTGGGAGTTCTAGTACCTTGTTGAATGTCTATGTACCTGTCTGCATCAAATTCCCAATGACTGTAACTTCAAATTGAGGCTTTGACCGAATCTCTAGGAATGGTTCAAATTTCACATTATGGATGTCATGTTTCTCCTCATTCTGATCATTTTGGTTTATTACTACTAACTCCTCATTTTATTCCCCTTGAATGTGTTCTTCCTGGCCTTCTCCACATGCGGGGATAAGTTTTCCACTCTCTTTGGTTGTCAAACATGGATGTCCTAGTGAAATATTGTCTACACCTTATTTCCCTTAATCTTTATGGATGTTCTCTTGCATACCTATAGACCCACCTACCATATCATCACGACGAATTATCTGGTTCCTTTCCCCATGTAATTTTTCAAGGTGAATGATTATCATCGGCTTGTCCTGCAAGTTTCATTGAAAAAATTGGTGTTGTTTCTCACCATTTATACCTGACTACTTGGATCCTTCATAGGTTCCATTCTGAAAAATGATGAACCCAACTATGGATGAATCCCCGTGATCTACAGAAGTCTCTAATTGTTTTTCCCTTGTTGAATCCTTATTAATTAGAGATGAATGGTTGAGGTATCAAGGTCCCTTATAGATAAAGAATAATCCTCTCCTCCTTATTTCATTCTTGTTGAAGAATTTTTTCTTGCTTCCTGCATCAATCCTTCTCAATGCTTTTCTAGTCAACACCCTTCTAAGCAATTTTTTATTTTTTCTAACCTAATTCTCAACTACGTCATAGGAAGTTGGTGATCCCCATAGTTCCTTCCTCCAAATGGTAAACAATTTTGATCTTAGTATGTTGCAGATATCAACATATAATTCTAATAATAGAGACACAATATTTTTCATGCTTGCTTTGACATAATCTGGATGAAATTATGTAATTTTCCTATAAAAGCTCTCTATCGAGCAAAACATTTGAGTTGTTTCCGCTAAAACCCGAGGTGGTGGACTTGGACAGGTAAGAGAATTGGACATGTACCATATTGGAAGGAATCTCTTGGTAAGAAGCATATGTATGGGGACACTTTTATAGATAGGTTAAATATTTATATTCATAGTCTACTTGTTAGAAGAGCTTGGGTAAAGAGTTTAAGGGTCAAATTTATTATTTTAGGAATTTTTGTAAAGGATTATACAAATTTTATCAAAATATTTCCACAAAAATCCTTTCCCAAAACATATAACAACTAAACTACCATACCCCTTTTATATTAAAAAAAATAAAGAAAAAATCCTAGGTAAATATTTCAACTTCATAAATTTGTTACCTTTTTAAAAGTGAGTTGTCTTTAATGCAACATTTTGAAAAGTTTTCCAATTTGTTTTTGGGATCTAATTTCTCTAAAATCTTTTAGGAATTCATTGAAATTACAAGTTTGATGGATAAATTCTGCACAATGAGTTTTTCAGGGTGATGAATCCATATATGCAATAAAAAGACTAGTTTAAATAACACAAATTAAGACTTCACCTCAAATATTTCTACCTAACCAAATAAAAAATCCACCAGAAAATCCAAAAAATCACATTAAAAACAACTCCAATATAAATCTTAATATGATTGTTAAAATAATAATATAATTCAAAAAATATATTTGATATAATATATATTTTTAATACTATTTTTAATTTAAAACCCAAAAAAATCAATAATTAAAATATTATGATTTCATTGACTAGTGGTAAACATTAATATGATTGGAAACCAAGCATGAATAATTAGAAACCACGTGGTTAAGTGAGTACAATTTTCATACTAGTTGTCACTGTAAATAGAAACCACGTGGTTAAGTGAGTACAATTTGCATACTAGTTGTCACTGTAAAGAGAAATCATGTGGTTAAGTGAGTAAAATTTTCATACTAGTTGTCACTGTAAATATGAATTATTTTGTGCCCAGACTCATTTTGTGTTTTGTAATGTTCCGAATTTGGAAATTAAGCAATATTTGAAAAAATATTGGTTATGCAGCATCAAAAAATATCATAACAAATGTTATAATTTAGGTCCTTCAGTAAATACAACAGCAGCAACCTTATACAGTGTTTTATGGGTAAAAAGGTGGGGAAAAGTGATGATTTTGGCACTAAAATGAGTGTATTCTTAAATCTGCGTAAAAATAAGAGAAATGGTGGGACCTTATTTTATATTAGGTCATGAGGGACCTATTCTCTAAATTCCAGCTCAAACAAAGCATACCATCTAAGCTAAACAGTTCCTCCTCCCCAGACTAGGCTTAAAAACCCTGATCTCCCATGACTTGGAGTATGCAGAAATTATTGAAGCTTCTAGAGCATGATTTTCTGAAGGGATTAGCTGAGTTTATGCATGAAAATTAGTATTGAAACTTATAATGAGATTCAAATTATTAAGGCTAAGAAAAACATATCTTTTGATAAAGGAAAGCTCCAAAAGAAGTGCTGCAACACATGAGAAAAGACTGTAGATTATGACAACGTTATTTTCAGAATTCTGAACCAGTATTTTATTGAGTTTCAGATATATAATAGATAAGAGGAAAAAATTATAGATCTAAATGGGATCTATATGAAAAAATGACTTCTTAGTACATTCCCCTTGGGGATCTCAGCTGAAAGTAAAGAACACTGAATAGATCTGAGATCTACACCATGGATCTGCAGTAAAATTCAGAAATTTCTAAAGAATATATCACACAACAGATCAGATCTGAAATATGACATGGATTGGTTGGCCAATCCACGGATCACCTCAGTGAAGGAAGAAGCCCTTTCACCGGAGATCTCTCCTCCATACTGCTAGCAAATCGACACTACAACTCTGCCTGAAAAATAATAGATTTTCTGAAGCTAACTGTGCTGTTGAAGTGATGCACACTTTTTCCTTTTGCAAAGATAAGGATCTGGAGCTCAAAATAGCTATTGCACTCTTGCCAATGGTTTAGATGACTTCCCCACTAAAAAGATGCAATAGAACTCTTCAAATCTGCATATATCTGATTCCAGTTGTTGTTGCTTACAAATACAACCAAACCCTCAGCAGGATCTGTGTTGTAGTTAGAAGAAGAAGCTTGGCCAAAATGTCGGATAGTGGACCAATGCAGCACAATCTCCTCCAAGAGACCCTCAAGGAAGGAGGAGGAATTCCTAAACAGGAAATTATTCTCTCTAGCTAAACAACCAAGCGATTTTGAGTTGCTCAAGCAATCTCAAAATCTAATTATCATCAACAACCTCTCCTTGAGCCTTCTCCTTCCTCTTACAAGATGAAGATATGAAAAACCCTAAACCACCTTGAATCACTTAACCCTTTTCACATGTGGTCCTCCTTCTAGAACTGTGTTGTCCCTTTAGGAGATACATTGAACCTAGACAACGTTGTAGATTTGGTCTTGTTGACCCAGTCGAATAGCTCAAACCTGTTTCACACACAAGTGGATTTTATGTAACTAGCTCAGATATAGCTTTGTTCACATTGAGCATTGATTTATTCATTGATCTAAGGAGTTTTGCATGTCCTCCCTTAGTCATTTATTCACAGATGGAAAATGAAATAAAATTTAAATGTTCCTATTATCTTGGGCTAATTAGGAACATTACAGTCCTCCCCTCCCAAATGTTTCTTTTCCTCAAGAAACTGCAAGGATAGAACTGAAGGATGTCCCCTCCTCTTACTGTAGCATCCACATATGATGATCTCCTCCAAAAAATGAGATGCTGTGTCAACAATGAATCTCCATATTGCCTCTCCCAAGCATGAAAATTAGCTGACTAGCTATCACCATGAATAAGTAGAGTACTCAAGAAGGAAATAAGGTGTTTTCTATAGGCTCCCTTGAGGCATGGAATCTGAAGTGTATTGGGAAATAACATCCCCCATGTGAGTTCTCCACCCTCAAGCAATCATCCACCAAAAATGAGTCACCTCACGACATGGCAACTCCATGAAAATGCTCCTCCACCTTGAGCTCCTGCAAAATAGGTGGGCTGAAAATCTGCACATGGTAGACAAGATGGCCTACCACACGTTGTTCGCCTCTCCACTTGAGATAAGTGTAGAGTAAAAATTGATATTGGGCTGTAAGGATATTGCCCTCAAGTGGCATCATGGAGATTCGACCTGCAAAGATCCTTCCTCCAACGCTACAAAACCAGATGGCCCAAAATGTTTCATACGTGATGGATAGAAGAGTATCATCATAAGGTATCCCATCACACACATTGCTCACCTCCAAATGAGACAAGTGCTTGGTCATGGTGGCCACAACTCTTCCTGTGTTCCCATTAGAACATGCACTGTAGAAGATGTGGGAATCTACTTCCCCAAAGGACACATCCAAACCATGTGCCTCACTCAACATCATGTCTCCCATAAAGATAAAAGAAATATCAGAAAATGAGGACATGATTATCACCATCATGAAGGAAATATTGAAGGTTCTATGTGACGCAAGAGAGTACCAACAGTTTCCCAAGTCTTCACAGTGCAGTTTTACATACTGCTACTTTAGAAGAATACATGGCAATTTTTTCCTGTTACATGGTTAATCATATGAATCAAATGAACATACATGTAAGAAAAACATCTTTTCCCAAGGCCACATAAAATATGGGTCTCTCCATCATATAACTTGGCCCAATGTAGGTCATGGACCTTAATGAATAGCTTGCCCTCTTGTGGAGCAATGCACTTCCAAAAGATGGTAAGAGGATGCAAGCAAAAGCTCTCACCATATTTTGGAAGCAAGAAGATACATGGACTCATGGATGAATCCTCAATAATAGTTTGAAACACTCCCATCAGGGGGGATGAACCAAGTGCTGCATGAAAGTCCTTCTCCTCTTGCTTGGAAACCCAAGTCAAGAAAAGCCCACCATAGTAGTAGATGTCTCAATCTACCACTTCACCTTCTTCACCTCCTATTTTCTCACCAAGTGCATCGAGTGAGAAGTGATCCTGGGAATAATCCATCAATAAATCCCAGCTCCAAAGTGACAACATTGTTGGCCTATGCAAATAGGCTCCCATCAACACATAGCTCCAATATTTGACATGCAGAATGTCAAAGGCATCTCCCATAATGCTGCTACATATGAGAAGTCCTTCCCATGAAGAAATTCCTTCTTGAACATCTAAGGTCAAGGAGTAACCCCTTTGCACTATGATAGTGCCATCTTCTACTCCTATAACATCATGAAAACTGTGAGAGCAAATCTGTCCTTGCTCTCTCAAGATCTTCCCAAGCAACAAAATATTTTGCTGTCTCCTTATACTTCCATCGTCCAAATCATGTAGTGACAACATGGTGCTTGACATGAATAATGTTATGCCAACATAATGTGTCCATACTCCTTGCTGCTCCATGATGCAAGTATCTAGCCACATACCCTTAGAAAGAGAGTGATGGCCAAACTCTTTCAAGAGCAACCAACGCAGCCAAGCCTCCTGCTGCCCAGTGTCATAGATCTGCAAGTAGCTCTCCAGCTTCTTTCTCTCCATCCACATCCACTCAACCACTTGTGGATTTCTCCTTCCACCCTTCATCCTAGTACTCCTCCCATGAGGGCTACCATCATCCCAAATCAAATTCCTGCATTTCATGGGATCTTGAAATGTAATCTTTCCGAGGATCAATTTGACCCTATGAGGACCCAAATGGGTGGTAGGAAAAAACCTCCCATCATGATATGCATGGCTCAAGAAATGTCCAACACAGTCACAAGAGATGTTATCCATCCGAAGATATCCTCCATCTACTATATGCTCCTGTGAGAAGGGAAGATCCTCCCCAAAATATTGAAGAACTTTCCACTCCATGATGTGCTGAAGTGCAGATCCAATGAATTCTTCCCATGAGGCCTTCTCCTCATGCATGGCCTTCCAAAACCAAAGGGGCCATGGATTTTCTACAAGTAGAAGTTTCTCTTTGAGCAGGGGTGTGCTCATTGAGAAAGGGTCATATAGAAGGGAGAAAGGGTTTCCCACTTCAAGATGTCTACCATCCATCATTCCACCCTCTATTGCTTCATGAATGAAGCTTCCATGTGAATGCTCTAATGGGGAATGGTCCCTCTCTTCTTCCCTGCTGCCTTTGCACAACGCAGTGCAGCTCTGTTGCTCTAAATCAACAACATGCAAAGATGTAGATCCCTTCATACAATGTGCTGAAATGACAATAGATGAATTTTCAATCATACCTTGGTGAGATGTAGAAGCAAGAGCTTCTTCCTCAACTGTGTTTTCCTTCTCCGTTGAACATGAAGGCTGCTCCTCCAAGGTTTTGCCAGAGCTGGTACAAGTCTACATCTTCTAAATCTCCTTGAGATCTTCCTAAATACCCTTGAGGGTCTAGAAAAGGACAAGAATTTGACCTAACTAAAAACAAACATCATTTAAATTTTTTGGAGAGTGGTTGTGTTCATTTTTACATGGCTTTGGAGGTTTTTATCTATGCTTTAGTGAAGTATAATTTTTTACAATATCACTTTAATAATATGTCAAAATTTTTAATTGAAAAAAAATAAATTTCTTAATTTTAAAAATTAAAAATAATTTTATTTAAAAATATTTCAAAGTATATTGTAAATTTTAGATTTGAAATCCTACACCAAATTTTTTCCAAATTATTTCTTTCACAACATGTTTTTTTTTTCTAAATTAGTCTAAATTCTATTAGTGTAACAAAAATATTACATGGAGGCACTCGCCTCTGCAGTGCTAGCCCAAAATTATGGCATAATCAATAGAAAAAACTGGAAATGGATTGCCCACACAGGGGATACCAGTCCAGACACAATAAAAGTTCGTTGCCCAAATAGGGGAAACCACCCAGTTATACTAGAGAGGAACAGGGTTTGAAAGTTCAACAAAATTAACAACGTTACATAAAATCTGAGAAGTAGACCCATAAGAATGGGAACCGGGAACAAAAAACCTAATAAAACATGACATGCTAGGCGCCATTAGAATTAGATGGAGGTTCTTCAACTATCGGGCACCTATAAGCATCCATGTCATCATTTGCATCCTTCTTGTCACCGATATTGTCTTCCTTGTTCTTGAAACATTCGTATGTGGTGCGGCCCTGTTCATCACTACTTCCATTGTTTCGTTCATCGCTGCTTCCTGAGTTCTGCCACGAATAGTGCCTAGACTGCCTTGTTTGCTGGCAATATTCGTTTCCTTAGCTAAACCTTTTTTCGTCATATCACTGTGGTCGAATTCTTTAGAGTTTGGAGACTCTTCTCTAAAGGCCATGGAGATAGTCGCAATTATACATGGACAGTCAAGGTGTCACGTCTCCCAAACCCCCTTTTTGACTTTTTAAATGGGATTAATAATATCCATTATACCTCATGATTACTCCTCCTAAATATCTAAACTCCTCTTCTATAAGAGGTTCATTTTACTCCGAATGAGATTCAACATGTCTCTCTTAAGGTCTATATTCGCCATGAGTATTTTGAGGATAGATTTAGTTGGTTGGAACTTAATGTTCAGGGGTACTGGTTTGTTAACATCTTCTGTTTATACACACAACAATTAAATACTCCTTTAAAAGATAGCCATCTATATCTTTACATAGTTATTATATTGGCTACTCAATTGATCTATCATCTCAACCCTCATTATTACCATGTACTCATCTCTACACCCAACCATTTCTCTCTACTGTCAATAGCTGTGTTTGCAATTACATAATTTACTGAACCATTAATCCATCCAACAGGGCATACTGCAACTTAACATACAATTCATACATTCCATAATGCACTATAACATTGCAATTTCATAATTTTCATAAAGGAATATAACATCAAAATTTTACAATTTGCATAAAGGAATATAACAGCCCAATTTCATAAAACAGGGATACATTTAACACAGACTTACAGATATCTCCAAATGTGCGCATGCACCCTTTACCATGACCAGTCCTCCCAACCTTAGAATCCTCTTTATCTCCCAGGATTCACCCCCGAGCAGAGATCACCTCCCAGCACAGATCAACCACTAATCTGTCTAGGATCAGCTTATTTAAGCTCATACCCCCAAGCATGTTTCTAATTCTGCGTCCAGAATAGCAGGATGCTTTCTTTCCTGTTTAGCCTAGGCTTCCCCTCTTGGGGTTCCTTAAAGCTGCTTTAAGCTTTTCCTCAGCTTTTCCAGCTTTTCTCACCTCTTCCCACCTACTCCTCTTCATTGGGGAAATTTAGATTTCTCCTTAAATCTAAATAAATTTCTTTCAAGGATTTTTGAAAGCTTTTTGGGGATTTGTTGCCTTATCCATCCTCATTGATTTTGGCAAGTGATCTCAATTCTCTTTTTGGTCATAGTGCATACATAATATTTTATTTATTTTTCATAATTACAAAATTAACCACATCCACACAATAATCATCCCCTGGGGTCCACTCCCCTTTGGATTTATGTTCAAATGTCTCATTTGAAAAGCATAGAACTTGGGGGTGTTACATATTCCCCCTCTGAAAATAAACACCGTCCTCGGTGTTGACAACTACCTACTAGTTGATTTTGAACATAATTATGAATGCTTTTCCATCATTTGAGCTTCTCTGTGCCATGTAGCGGTTTTAGCAGTAAAGTGCTCCACTGCACCTTTACCCGAGCTATTGTTCACTTCCGCCATTCCATTTCTTCTCGCTTTCATCCTTGAAGCGACTCTGGAAGGAAATTCCTCTTCTGGTTCCACCTGGACCACAATTCAAATCACTCATGTGAGAAGCATCATGTATTATAACGTTTCCTTTCCAACAAGGAGACATGAAATATATCAGGAAACTTAATAAGCAATGGTAGGGCTAATGTATAAGCCATTAGTTTCCAGCAGAGTACTCTCCTGCCCCCACTATATTTACTGATGCCTTATGCAGTTGGCTTTCTTCCTACTTCTTTACAAGAAGTCTGTATGGAAGATCCGTCATTCTGGTTTCTCTGTCCACAATCCATACCAATGTAAGTAATATCAGGTACATATAATTGATAATTCACAATAGCATTTTGCATTTCAATAACTTACGATATTCAGTTATTAATCAAACCGTTCAGGTTCATAATAGTTTAGTGCACTTTTAGTACACTACTTATCCTTTCTTGTTTTTCAGGTGAGATTCCTTCCTCACGTAACTTGGTTCAGTTCAGCTTTTCTGGATTTTCCAGGTGATTTATCTTCACCTTTTTCCTCTTCGTTTCCAGAGTGCCCAATTTTGTGTTACACACTTGTCTAAACAATTTCTCAACTTTTTCATTAGTACACATAAATGAGAGAAAACAATTGGATCATATGCATGGTTATGCTTACCCTTGCTCATTCTATAGTTGTAATTCTAGTATCTTTTCATTGTTTCTTTTGTTAGTTACTTAATTTAATTAGTAACAACTAGATTCCTTAATAATCTCTACCATTCCATGCTTACCTCTTACATGAAATGGTATCCACTAGTTCAAAACTTAAGTGAACAATTTTGGAACTGATGGGTTTCCCCCACACCCAAGTCCAAAATACAGCTCATCCTCTTTTCTCTTGGTTGTAGCTGTATGATTTTACATCATTTCTCTGTCTTTGAATTTAAGACTCAAGAAATTTAACTTTAATAAAATTTGCACCAACAAAAATTTTATAGTGAGAATTCATGTTTCCTTTTCTAGTGATAAATGTAATTTCTATAATTCATCACATTCACAATATCAATACTTGTTAATGCCAAAAATGATTTTGACACTGTTTCTCCTTTTTCAAAGATTCATCACCTTAAAATGGAAAAGATTTCATAAATCATAAAAGTATTTCAACTTTTTCCTGAGTCATCAAAGAATTCCTTCTTTTCTATTGCATAAAAGCATTCTATTTTTTTTCTAACAAAAGCAACCCATAAATCTTTCATGCTTTCTAACAAAAGCAACCCATAAATTTACCAATTTTGAAAATATACTTTATTTCCATGAAAGAATATAAATTATTATAACTAAATCATTAGGAAGTCATTCTTCCACCATTACAAGAATATTCTTCCTTAAGTAAGTCATCAGGAAATTTTCAATTTATCCCTTCATTCGTTCCTGCCTAACTCCATGTAATGGTTCTACAATTACTAAATCAAACATTTAATTGTAATTAACACATGTACTTCAATCCTCATGGCAGTATACCTGCCTTATTTATAGGATACAATTTCCACTTACTCATATACTACTTGCATCTCAAACATTGGGCAATATACCTCTCATGAGCATGTATATATATATCCACTAGATTTGTATATATCATATATATTTCCAAACCTTATTGTATAAGTAACCATGATATATACATATATGTATGATATATATATAGCCTTAGCAATATTAATTTGATGAACATATGAATATATATATATATCCCTATATTTATATATATTCATATATAAGTTCAAGCCTTTTTTGAAAGTGTTACCATATATATACCAAATTTAAAATAATCTCTTTTATGGATTTTCTACTAGCAACTTTTCCAATTCTAGTTAATTTCCATAGGATAGATTTTCATTCTCAAAGTTTCCCCCATGCACTTATTGAATTCACTAAAGTGGAATCAAATTAAAGTGCCACTTTACCAATCCTATGCATATATATATATATATATATATATATATATATATATATAGGTATATATATATCCAATCTCATACCCATAGAAGTCTAAAATGCCTCTTTCTTAACTTCCACGTATATGTCATGGTTTTATCTATGCACATATATATATAATTATTCATATATATGTAGGCCTATACCATTGGACTACTAACACTTTTAAAGTGCGCTTTATACCACCTCCTCATATATATTAAGGTGTATATATTTATATATATCTACATGCATCGATATATACTACTCTCCCATAACAATTATAAAGTACAACTTTGATTCTACATCTTAGACAAAGTTTCCCTCTACACATCTAGCATCTTTCCATTTATAAAACCATGAGCTTATATTTCTTATATTTTTCCTTTGTGATGGACTTATAAAGTCTTTCTTTAAACCAATACAAGGACAATGGAGATGGTTTCGGCTATTTTCTTATAAGTACCCCATCTATACATTTCTACATCCTTTTATAAAGCTATGGACCGATAACAACCTATATCTATATCCTTATATTATATAATATAACTTAACACTTGTTATAGATATATCTATTATAATTATATATTAGATATAGATTACTAATAATTAAGCGCATGAAATTTTCATACAAGCCACTTTATTAAATCCAAGATAGATGATATATGAGGTATTTAGGATATATATATGAGAAAAAAAATATTTTTTTTTTTCATATATGCCACATAGATTTACACTATATATATATAATTCTTTATTAAACAAGTCGGGAATTCTTTATGGAAACTATGACGTATTCAACGGTCAACCATTACGAATCTTTAGAAGAATGACTATAATATGAGTTTATGACTTGGACATCATAGTAAACATCATATAACTAATGTTGTGAAACGGGGGGAGGCCCACATAACCTCGAGATAATTTACGTCTTTGAAAGAGTAAATATTTGTAAAAGAACTTTGAAAGAGAAAATATATATATATATATATAAAAAGTACACTATTTGCTATATATAAAACACATAGGTGTTTCTTCCATTTTTTCACTAGAACGTGAAGGCACCCATCTATATAACACTTATTATATGTATAAGTATCTATTTACCACATTTATAATTTTCTTTGCATAACCTGGTCTTTGTATGCGCCTACCCAACTCTTAAACCCTATATATATATCCAATATGTATATATTTACCATGTTACCGCTTTTGGGGTGCGTGCTCGTATTAACCTTGAGTACTTTTCTTATACACTACTCATATCTCTACGGTTATATTTTTATCCTTTGGAAGACCGAGCACATCCCTCCAATTCTGCAATACACCTCCTAAATTTTTTTTTTTTCCACGTAGTTCGGTTCTACTAATAAATTTCCCGTTTAATTTCAGTATATACCTCTGGGCGAATTTTAGTACCGAAGTTCACCCCTTCACTTCACTTATTAAATTCAACTAAAGGGGTAATGTCATAAACCCAATTAAATTTCCACTTTATTAATCCATTGTATAAGTATAGGTTTATTGTTTATTCACCCTTGTGTATTTATCTATGTACATCGGTAATTAATATCCGAGCCGTAAAACTCTATAGTGTAACCTTATTCCCAATCATAAGGTTTATACGTTCTACCAATAGGCGTATATATATTAAAATCATTACTTTTTCTTTTTAACCCGTCACGTTATGTAGGAGTCATCATAGTTTTATTCCCTTGGCTATTAATTGACAAATTTAGGAATGTGCGATTAACATAATTCTGCTTATGTTAATTCTGATTATGTTGACACATTTAATAATTAAGGGACTCGCACATTAGGGTTTTGATATTAGGGTTTACGCCCATCCAGGTGAAAACTGATCCGGCGTATGCAATTTTGGAAATTACCCGATACGTGTGTATCACAGTGGCGGGGATATGCGTTCCCGCTTCTAACGCTGGTATTTTACCCTTGCTAAAATTCCTCCTCCATGAACAGTACAGGTACCTGCGATACATCTGTGATTTTGCCCAAAACGTTTTGCGTGTGGCCGCCACACATCTTTTCGCCAGGGACTGATTTTAAAAAGTCGATTTTACGCTGGAGTGTGCAGGTGGTGCACCGGAGGTGGCGGCAGGCGGCAGTCGGCATTTTCTGTACCTCACATTTCGTTTCACAGCAGTGTTCAGGGACAGCCTAATCCCTAGAGGTCACTCCAGCAGGAATGAAAACACAGCCCTGCAGCCTTTCCGCCGACTTGATGTACAAAGATAGCGTGGAAGGAAAGCCATGCATTATGAGATCTTACGGTATTACCTACCAAACCTGCCTTCCAAAACCCGAGGTAGACATGGAGTAGGGTTGAAGCTATGATCGATACTCCCGCCCGGCAATGCGCTGTTGTGAGTGACACGGTAGATTTTAGGGTTAGGGTTAGGGTTCTGTCTCACCTTTTTAAAACCCCCCCTGTTCATTTTTTTTTCCATCTCCGGTGTTCCCTTGCAATTTCTCTCTGAGGAATAGAAAACCTAGGGTTTAATAGTCAAGTGCACGTAGTTTATTATTTTTGTGCAGGAGGATCTCTATTTCAGTGCGTTTCCCGTCTCTTCTGGTGCACTGCTCCTGCTGATTCTAGCATACGATGGTAACCCATCTCTGTAATTTCATGTCACTGTATATTATCTCTTTTTTTTTTTTCTGACTTTCATGTCGACCCAGTTGTGGAACGAGAGATCCCCTATCACCTTCGCCGAGGTGAGTCTACCGGTTCTCGGTCGCGGCACTACATGATTTTCGTTTTTTTTTTTTTTTTTTTTCGTTGGGCAATTGCCATTCCTCCGGCGTTTACCCAGCGCTAATCATTCACATGCCATTACTGCAGGAATGTAATGATTCCACTTAGTTGGGTCTACTCGATATTTGCGAGGTCACACCGTAACCATCGTGCTAATTTTAGAGAGGGTCACTGAGCGGGATGTAGAATCCGGCTTAAATAATGATTATGTAGACCATGCAATTTCTTACATCTATATTTTGTTCTATGTATGTTTGGTTGTGTACCTCTGTGATTTCTCAGTGCCTGGGCGCGTACAGGGAGGGCGACTGCCCATTTGTTTTAACGATTTTCGTAGATTCTGTTAAAACCGAAAATCCGGCTATTATATTCGCATTCACTGATGCTCAGTACGTTTATATTCCAGTGGTTCTGATATACTCTAATGGTGTTTAAAATCGAATGTTGCTACTACACTTGGAATTTCTAACAACCGCGCCCAATAATCATGGTTTTATATTCATGTTTTCACCCGATTGCATTTTTTTTTGATAAATTTCCCGCGTCCAGAAATTATTGCACGTTTTGAACTGATTGTATTGTGAAGACTTTGTTTTATACAGCCACGCGGAGTTGCTTAGTAATCCCGTTGGTTTAACGTTTCTCATCATGTCTTTATATGCTGCTATTTGACGCTTATTCCCCTCTCTTTAAATTTTTTTTATACCCTAATCTGTCTCCGACACGCACATATAAATGTATACACAACTCGCACTTATGTCAGATCATGGCGCTGGTACGCCCACTTTCGATTTCATTTTTAACATTTTCAAAATGGATCTCTACTTTAATATCATTTTATTTTCCCCTTTCGGATTTCGAGTACCATATTTATTTCAGTTATGTCCCACTATTTCATTTTTCTGCCTGAGTGATCTCTAAGAGGCGCCGTATAACTGTATAAATAGGTATTCTAATCTTAGATCTTACGTTTTACTGCATGAATTTAAAAGATTCAGGCTTTTCTTCTTATCCATAAGCATCACTTCCTAGTCACGCCTACTCGAAGTTGATAACGGAGGAAGACCGAGCCTACTCGAAGTTGCTTCACCTCTGCCAACAAATTCCACCGAATCCACCAGCCAGAGCGACTCTCCAAAACAGAGGCAAGAGCTACCAAACGTCGTGGCCGCAATACAGAGGGGTGAATACTACTAAGAAAATGGAAAAAAAATTCATTTTTCGAGCATTCATATGCGTATATATGGTCATATGGTATTTATATATATTTATTCCGTAAAACTTAATGGTAGCTTTAAATCTTGAATATGATGCTTCGTTCCAAAATTTTGAGATGAATTTTACTACATAATAGGCTATATCACTTTATGCATTGTATATTCCTTAGGTATAATAAAATTTCTTTTAAAAGCTAGAAAATGTCAACATGCCAATCTGACCTTTTTTTAAATTTCTTCTATGATACCCTATGACTCATAGTTTTCCACTTACATATGAGTATAAAATTCCACAATTGTACACATCTATGGTGTAAGGTAATATTACATTTTTCTACATAACTCCAAGTGTCAACATTCATGGTATTTACTTCCAGCTTTTTATATTTATACCATGTACTTTATGTTTATAGTGAAAGACTATAGATGCTAGAAAAATCCTACATAATTTCTCTGAATGCCATCATACTACTATAGAGTAGAATTTACCTTTTTATCTAGAAACATGTTAAATTCATGTTCTAATGTATTTTCTTGCTCTACCACAATTCTGCTACAATATTCTCTATTGTACTTAGGAGCATAGAATATCAGCTAGTGGTTACATAAGATAAGAAACTTATGTACTGGAAATGTTCTTCCTCTAGCACAATTTTCAAAGTTTGTAGTATAACGTTTTTATATTTAAGGGGACAAAGCAATAACTAAACATCTATAGAGGCTAAGTAGAAGAGCATCATCCACTTCATACTCTTAACTCTAGAAGTTCCCTTTTCTCTTTGTATGTTCTACCCATACTAAAGATCTTACCCTCATAATTGGAAGATTTCTAGTGAGGGGTGTTAAACTATGGTAAACTTACAGATTTATTTATATATATATATATATATATAGTCCGAGTATCATGATACTCTTTCCTCAAGTAAGCCATCGCTTTTTTTCCAGCTTCTTTAAAACCTTCTAGAGTTTAATCATTTTGGTATATGAGTCATACTCACACTCCATATATCTGCTTTCTACCATCAAAATCACATGGTGCATAATTGAAAGTATACCTGAAAGTATATCCAAGATATTTATATACTTGAAGTAATATTTTTAATATTTGAAATTTTATACCAAATAACCATTCCTTTGTGAGCACATATCTTGCTCAATCTTGAACTTTTTGCTCGATACCATTTGGTCACGCTCCCAAACCCTCTTTTTGACTTTTAAATGGGATTAATAATATCCATTATACTTCATGATTACTCCTCCTAAATATCTGAAACTCCCTTCTATAAGAGGTTCATTTTACTCCGACGAGATCCAATATGTCTCTATTGTCTATATTCTACATATATTTTGAGGATAGATTTAGTTGTTTGGAACTTAATTTTCATGGGTACCGGTTTGTTAACATCTTCTGTTTACACACACAGAAATTAAATACTCCTTTAAAGGATAGCCATATATACCTATACATAGTTATTATATTGGCTGCTCAATTGATCTATCATCTCAAACCTCATTATTTCAATGTACTCATCTCTACACCCAACCATTTCTTCTCTACCGGTCAATAGCCGTGTTTGCAATTACATAATTTACCTAATCCATGATCTATCCAACAGGCATACCGCAACTTAAAGACATTAACCATATTCCATAATGCACTATAACATTGCAATTTTTACAATTTGCATAAAGGAATATAACATCAAAATTTTACAATTTTAGCAAAGGAATATAATGAAATTTCAATTTCATAAAACAGAGATACATTTAACACAGACTTGCAATATCTCCAAATGTACTAGATGCACCTCCCATTAATGACTACCTCCTCCCAACCTAGAATCCTCTTTATCTCCCAGGATCCACCCCCGAGCAGAGATCACCTCCTAGCACAGATCCACCTCTAATCTGTCTAGGATCAGCTTATTTAAGCTCATACCCCAAAGCATGTTTCTAATTCTACGTCCAGAATAGCAAGATGCTTTCTTTCCTGTTTAGCCTAGGCTTCCCCTCTTGGGGTTCCTTAAAGCTGCTTTAAGCTTTTCCTCAGCTTTTCCAGCTTTTCTCACCTCTTTCCAACTACTCCTCTTCATTGGGGAAATTTCGATTTCTCCTAAAATCTAAATTAATTTCTTTCAAGGATTTTTGAAAGCTTTTTTGGGGATTTGTTGCCTTATCCATCCTCATGGATTTTGGCAAGTGATCTCAATTCTCTTTTTGGTCAAAATGCACAATCATTTTATTTATTTTTCATAATTACAAAATTAACCATATCCACATAACAATTATCCATTGGGGTCCACTCCCCTATGGATGTATGTTCAAATGTCAACTTTGAAAAGCATAGAACTTGGGGTGTTAAGTCCCGATGAATTGAAATGAAATTGTAGAATTTGATTAGATGGAGAGAAGAAGCAAAGGCAGCAGTGATTGGGGAGCAACATCATTCAGCTTAGCATCAAGAATGCGACCCGCCCCGCACCACTTTCGCAGCCGAATGAAGACTCAAAGAAATCGAGTCAACAAAGGGGAGGATGAGTTAGAGAGGGACGAGGATGGAGGGTGTAAAATTTTGCCTCTGATACTGCCCCTCCTGCGGCGCATCCTCTGGCATAAACGAGGCATATTCACCCGGGCTAAATTGAGCTGGCGAGAAGGTGCTGGTTCAAAGAAAGGGTGGGCAATGGGAGAAGAAGACTCAGCAATCAGAGGCTCAGGATGAAGATTCAAGGGGCATTATGGGTGGGTAGAGAAATAAAATAAAGGCAACTCAGACCGCAGGCTGTAGAAAACACTCTATGAGAAATTTGCACTAGCCCCCACCTCTATACAACACAAAATCTGGCACCATCTTCCTGTGGTTGTGCATGAGCTCGGCTCCACAGTAGCAGGGAGACAATTGCATCTCATAGGAATTGGAACAGAGGTAAAACTGCCAGAGGAAGCCATGTTAAGGAGTGAAACGATGAAGCCTCGACCAACGAGCTGCATTAATGCACAATTAAGAGTGGCGGTGGCTCGATTTAGTTTAAACATGATGAGGATGTGGGTGGCCATGTGACAAATCCACTTGCCAGCCCACAGCTTCCTCAACGTACCCATTGCAATAAACACCCTCATCTGGGAATTCTACATCATTGTGCACCAAATCAGTGCATTCATGTATATGAAAGCTATCATTTAGAATGTCAAGTGATCCTGAGTGTAGAACTTGATCACTGTCCACCCCCAAATTTGCCAAGAGATCAGCCACTTTATTGCCTTCCCTATTGACATGTTTGAAGGTGATCGCTCTATTGGTTTTGAGCCATTGTTCAATGAGCTCTAATCAAGCTGCTAATCTCCAGTTGTTGGCCACTTTGTGAGCAGGGGTCCCCCGAAGAACTTGGTTAGCCATGTTGATAAGGATCTGTGAGTCTCTTTCGATCACAATAGGGTGGAAGCAGTGTTGTTGAGCTAGAGAAAGTACCTGCCATAGTCCTTCTAGCTCAGCTGAGTTGTTCGTGTCCCATCCTAAAGAACCAAGGAAGACAAGAAGTGGTTTGCCTCTATGATCCCTGAAGATGCGTCCGTAGCCTGCCATGACTGGGTTGCCTTTGGAAGCCCCATCAAAATTTAATTGTATCATTCCTTTTGGAGGAGGCAACCATTTTCTTGATGATTTTGGATTATTGGAAGAGTTACGGAGATCCTCTTGTTTCTTGGTAATCAGAAGATGCCTTCTCCCAAATGTTCTGCTCCTGAGCAAGGGTGGGAAAATCATCTTCTTGCCACTTTTGAAAAGCCAAGGTTTCCTGAAGATTGTGGAAAAAATTACTCCATATGGTATCTAAAGGTGTGCATTGAGTTTTGAAAATGCGCCTATTCCTTTCCTTCCATATTGTCCAGAGGAGAAGGCCTGGAATGATTTTCCACAAAGATTTTAGCAACCTACTGTTGTAAGGATCAATTTCCCAGTTGTGAATGGTGTTCATAATATCCCCTGAAACTTTGTATCCTTTTTGACATTTGAAACTAGTTCTTTCCCATAATTTATTGGCTAAATTGCACGAATCCATAAGATGTTGTATGGTATCTTCTTGTTGATTGCAATTGGGACATCTTGAAGGTTCGTGAAAGCTTTTTTTCTTGAGGTTATCCCAAGTGAGTATCCTTTTTTGACATAGCAGCCAAAGAAACGTCGATACCTTGGGCCAAATTCCGGGTGACCAAATTATATCCCAAAGAGGGTCTTTGGGTACCTGATTTCTGATCAAAAGGTGGTATGCCTCCTTAGTGGTAAAAATCCCATGAGGAGTATACCCCCATCTTAGAATATCCTTTTTATCAAAATATCTAATTTTTCGGTTCATAAGTTCTGTGTCAATCTCGTTGTGGAATTGCTCTGTTCCTTGACTGATAATTTGTGCCGCATTTAACCATTGTCTATACCCCTGGTTGAGGATGGGAGCCCACTGCTGATTGAATTTTTTCTTCTTTTGTATGCCCATTCATCTATCTATGGAGGTCTGAAAATGTTTCTTAACTTGGGTCTTTGTTGCCATGAGTCGGCCAATAAACAAGTAGTGCTTCCATCTCTAATTTCCCAAAAAATGTGTTGTTGGATCATGTCACTGTGTTGTTTGGCTGTATTCCAAATTAAGGAGAAATTTTCATTGGATGTGAGTTTGATTAAATCTTATGGTAGTCTATTATTTTCATATTTGGCAGTCTAAAGTATAGCCCATAGTGTGTGTGGAGCTAAGAGCCATTTCCACCATATCCTTGCTCCCATAACTGCATTGTTGTGTTGAGGGTCTTGGAGACCAATGGCTCCATTATTTTTTGGAAGGAAAATTGTCATCCATTTCACCAATGCCCATTTATGATTTTTCCCAGAGGATTCCCATAGAAAGTTGCGTTGTAAATTTTGGATTTTATTAAGCACCCATTTTGGTGCCGCCAAAACAGAGAAAAGATACATAAGAATATCAGCTAGTGGTTACATAAGATAAGAAACTTATGTACTGGAAATGTTCTTCCTCTAGCACAATTTTCAAAGTTTGTAGTATAACGTTTTTATATTTAAGGGGACAAAGCAATAACTAAACATCTATAGAGGCTAAGTAGAAGAGCATCATCCACTTCATACTCTTAACTCTAGAAGTTCCCTTTTCTCTTTGTATGTTCTACCCATACTAAAGATCTTACCCTCATAATTGGAAGATTTCTAGTGAGGGGTGTTAAACTATGGTAAACTTACAGATTTATTTATATATATATATATATAGTCCGAGTATCAAAATACTCTTTTTCTGCAAGCTATCAGTTTTTTTTCCAGTTTTAAACCTACTATAGGTTTAACCATTTTGGTATATGAGTCTACTCATATTACTCCCATATCACTGTTTCTACTCATCAAAATCTGTTACATGTATAATTGAAAGTATACTTGAAAGTATATCCAAGATATTTGTATACTTGAAGTAATATTTTTAATATTTGAAATTTTATACCAGTTAACCATTCCTTTGTGAGCACATATCTTGCCCAATCTTTGAACTTTTCTCCGATACCATTTGTCACGTCTCCCAAACCCCATTTTTGAATTCTGTTATTATTTAATAACAGCCATTATACCTCAGGATTACTCCTCCTAAATTTCTTAACTCCTCTTCTATAAGAGGTTCATTTTACTCCGAATGAGATTCAACATGTCTCTCTTAAGGTCTATATTCGCCATGAGTATTTTGAGGATAGATTTAGTTGGTTGGAACTTAATGTTCAGGGGTACTGGTTTGTTAACATCTTCTGTTTATACACACAGAAATTTAATACTCCTTTAAAATATAGCCATCTATATCTTTACATAGTTATTATATTGGCTACTCAATTGCTCTATCATCTCAACCCTCATTATTACCATGTACTCATCTCTACACTCAACCATTTCTCTCTACTGTCAATAGCTGTATTTTCCATTACATAATTTACTGAAACATTAATCCATCTAACAGGGCATACTGCGATTTAACATACAATTCATACATTCCATAATGCACTATAACATTGAAATCCCATAATTTGCATAAAGGAATATAACATCAAAATTTTACAATTTGCATAAAGGAATATAACAGCACAATTTCATAACACAGGGACACATTTAACACAGACTTACAAATATCTCAAAATGTACGCATGCACTCTCTACCATGACTTGTCCTCCCAACCTTAGAATCCTCTTTATCTCCCAGGATTCACCCCCGAGCAGAGATCACCTCCCAGCACAGATCAACCACTAATCTGTCTAGGATCAGCTTATTTAAGCTCATACCCCAAAGCATGTTTCTAATTCTACGTCCAGAATAGCAGGATGCTTTCTTTCCTGTTTAGCCTAGGCTTCCCCTCTTGGGGTTCCTTAAAGCTTCTTTAAGCTTTTCCTCAGCTTTTCCAGCTTTTCTCACCTCTTCCCAACTACTCCTCTTCATTGGGGAAATCTAGATTTATCCTTAAATCTAAATAAATTTCTTTCAAGGATTTTTGAAAGCTTTTTGGGGATTTGTTGCCTTATCCATCCTCATGGATTTTTGCAAGTGATCTCAATTCTCTTTTTGGTCATATTGCATACATAATATTTTATTTATTTTTCATAATTACAAAATTAACCACATCCACACAAAAATCATCCACTGGGGTCCACTCCCCTTTGGATTTATGTTCAAATGTCTCATTTGAAAAGCATAGAACTTGGGGGTGTTACATATTCCCCCTCTGAAAATAAACACCGTCCTCGGTGTTGACAACTATCTACTAGTTGATGTTGAACATAATTATGAATGCTTTTCCATCATTTGAGCTTCTCTGTGCCATGTAGCTTTTTAGCAGTAAAGTGTTCCACTGCACCTTTACCCGAGCTACTGTCCACTTCCGCACCTCCATTTCTTCTCGCTTTCATCTTTGAAGCGACTCTGGAAGGAAATTCCTCTTCTGGTTCCTCCTGGACCACAATTCCAATCAATCATGTGAGAAGCATCATATACAAAATTTATAACTTTTATTTTCCAACAAGGAGACATAAAATATATCAGGAAATTTAATAAGCAATGGTAGGACTAAGCCATTAGTTTCCAGCAGTGTACTCTCCTGCCTCCACTATATTTACTGATGCCTTATGCCGTTGGTTTCCTTCCTACTTCTTTACAAGAAGTTTGTATGGAAGATCTTTTATTCTGGTTTCTCTGTCCACAATTCATACCAATGTAAGTAATATCAAGTACATAAAATTGATAATTCACAACAGCATTCTGCATTTCAATAACTTAAGACATTCAATTATAAATCAAACCGTTCAGGTTCATAATAGTTTAGTGCACTTTTAGTACACTACTTATCCTTTCTTGTTTTTCAGGTGAGATTCCTTCCTCACGCAACTTGGTTCAGTTCAGCTTTTCTGGATTTTCCAGGTGATTTATCTTCACCTTTTTCCTCTTCGTTTCCAGAGTGCCCAATTTCCTGTTACACACTTGTCTAAACAATTTCTCAACTTTTTCCATTAGTACACATAAATGAGAGAAAACAATTGGATCATATGCATGGTTATGCCTACCCTTGCCCATTTTATAGTTGTACTTCTAGTATCTTTTCATTGTTTCTTTTGTTAGTTACTTAATTTAATTAGTAACAACTAGATTCCTTAATAATCTCTACCATTCCATGCTTACCTCTCACATGAAATGGTATCCACTCGTTCAAAACTTAAGTGAACAATTTTGGAACTGATGGGTTTTCCCCACCCAAGTCCAAAATACAGCTCATCTTTTTTTTTCCTCGGTTGTAGCTGTATGATTTCACATCATTTCTCTGTCTTTGAATTTAAGACTCAAGAAATTTAACTTTAATAAAATTTGCACCAAAAATTTTATAGTGAGAATTCTTGTTTCCTTTTCTAGTGATAAATGTAATTTCTATATTTCATCACATTTACAATATCAATACTTGTTAATGCCAAAAATGAATTTGACACAGTTTCCCCTTTTTCACAGACTCATGAGCTTAAAATGGGAAAGATTTCATAAATCATAAAAGTATTTCAACTTTTTCCTGGGTCATAAAAGAATTCCTTCTTTTCTATTGCATAAAAGCATTCTATATTTTTTTTTTCTAACAAAAGCAACCCATAAATCTTTCATGCTTTCTAACAAAAGCAACCCATAAATATACCAATTTTGAAAATATACTTTATTTCCATGAAAGAATATAAATTATTATAACTAAATAATTAGGAAGTCATTCTTCCACCATTACAAGAATATTCTTCCTTAAGTAAGTCATCAGGAAATTTTCAATTTATCCCTTCATTCGTTCCTGCCTAACTCCATGTAATGGTTCTACAATTACTAAATCAACCATTTAATTGTAATTAACACATGTAATTCAATCCTCTTTTCTTTTATGGCAGTATACCTGCCTTATTTATAGGATACAATTTCCACTTACTCATATACTACTTGCATCTCAAACATTGGGCAATATACCTCTCATGAGCATGTATATATATATCCACTAGGTTTGTATATATATCCTATATATTTCCAAACCTTATTGTATAAGTAACCATGATATATATATATATATGTATGATATATATATAGCCTTAGCAATATTAATTTGATGAACATATGAATATATATATATATCCCTATATTTATATATATTCATATATAAGTTCAAGCCTTTTTGAAAGTGTTACCATATATATACCAAATTTAAAATAATCTCTTTTATTGATCTTCTACCAGCAACTTTTCCAATTTTTGTTAATTTCCATAGGATAGATTTTCATTCTCAAAGTTTCCCCCATGCACTTATTGAATTCACTAAAGTGGAATCAAATTAAAGTGCCACTTTACCAATCCTATGCATATATATATATATATATATATATATATATATATATATATATTTCTATATAGGTATATATATATCCAATCTCATACCCATAGAAGTCTAAAATGCCTCTTTCTTAACTTCCACGTATATGTCATGGTTTTATCTATGCACATATATATATAATTATTCATATATATGTAGGCCTATACCATTGGACTACTAACACTTTTAAAGTGCGCTTTATACCACCTCCTCATATATATTAAGGTGTATATATTTATATATATCTACATGCATCGATATATACTATTCTCCCATAAAACTTATAAAGTACAACTTTTATTCTACATCTTAGACGTTTGTATGCCGACATATATATAATTTGTGGTTGGAGAATCTAATAACCGTTTTGGGTCTTTGCGTTCTATACGCTGGTCAATCCCTTTCATTAATTTAGGTTGACTTATTCATATCACTTCATTCATATAATCTACATATATATTGTCACATATATATATATTTTATTAATATTCAATATCCTACCCATCGAATATTCAATATTAATGTTCAGTATTATAGTAATACCTTTTATTTTTTTGAATTTCCCATATTCTCCATACATATGCCTATGTATTCATATATACATAGAGTTAATATCCTTATATAGGTAGTTTTTAGAGATCACTATATGGATCTACTTACCACATATGCTACTTCCATTCTAATAAAACTATAGATATAGCTATGTCCATATCCACTTTAATAACACTTAGAAAAGGCGCACTTCGATATTTATATATTTCATATATTTGTCGATACCCCTTTTTATCTAACATTTTTCTCATCCTAATAACATTTGACATTCCAACTAAATTTCTTGATCCCAAATTTAGTTATACATATATATATTCTCATGAGATATTTTCGTTTATAATTTATAGCTATACCTACATATTCTCATGATATGTTTTTGTTTATAGTTTAATACATTTACCAATGGCATATATATTCTCTAAAATCCTTCCCATCCCCATATTGAATATATATATTATATATTCAAATATATATAACCTCGAGTCCACCCACCAACTCGACTATGTCATTCGATACCATTTGTAACACATCCAGTTTACAAATTTTTTTTTTTGAATTCGGGATATTCCTCCCCTTAAGGCTTTTCACCTCAGAACACATATACCGCATATAGGATAATGGTATATTTATCATACACAATAGATATACATGTATTAGATTCCTTCATAATCGATATATATATACATATGTGTTAATCCCTACCTAACACATATACTTACATAACACATATAAATTATATAAGATATTTGTATATAGCATACTCAATAAACAAGTATTAAATCCCTACATAATATGTATATACATGTGTATTAAATACTTATACAACACATATGTATATTCGGGGGTTCATATGTAACGCATATCTACATCTTTGTGTATCCATATCGGATCCTCATATACCACCGGTATTAAACAATATCCAATATCAGTCTATATGTGCGGAAATATTTGGACAGGATGGACTTAAATTTGGCATGTGATACCATTTAACATTTGTATACGATGCCTATATAAAATCGATCTATACAAACACATTATAGGCTCGGTGTATATTTTATATCCACTAGTATAACTAGGGAAGGGCGCATGTGGTATAATTATATATATGTCGAGGCGTACCAAAATGATTATGACGTATATGGTTGGAACCATGATTATATACCTAGTTCAACGTATATTATTCAAATTATTATTTGTGCATTCATATTTTGACGTGTAAGCACGCACGGTACCCAGCACTAATAGTATCATACCAGCTATTTAACGGTGCTCATAGTCCAACCACCGCATTTCAGCACTATAATTTTAATACACTAATAGGCAAATGAATTTCAACCGAATTCTACACATATGAACTGAATTATACCGGTGCATATATTATTGTTAAACATTCATACACCCCAAAGATATATAGGTATATATAGTTTTAACAAATGTTAACGTTTCCTTTCTGTCAAAAAGGCATATACACACTTCTTTGAAGGATTGCAATACCGTTTCGTTCGGCACTACGGCACTTACACCAACCGTGCGCGGCTTTTTTGGATTTAATATATATGAGTTTTTTTTTTTTTTTCTTTTTCTTTCGAGTGCAACCCTAAATCATATCGGCTATGTGCAGGCACGTGATGAGGCGTAGTTCCGATTCTGAAACCTACAGCATCCTGATTATTGATACGCTTCTCTTGTGGGCTGGAAGATCTCACCTTCCGATCAGGGAGATTTCTACGTCTGTAGCGGACTGTCTCGTTCTCCGAGCTATGCTACTGCTCAGCCCTAACCGCGTGATTTCTTCCTCTCCTCTGACATATACGTACCGGCGTCGAAGATTGCAGCCTCCAGTTTACAAATGACAGACGGCGGTTTATTGGCTCGATATCGTTACGTGTCGTTGGTTGGAAGATATGTTTAGATATGAGATCCGCCTTTTTGGATAGGGGCGAGCTTCGCGTGTGCTCAACGCAGGAATGGGACGATTCTGTCATAACTCATATCCCATTTCTTTTTGCCCGGAAACCTGCTACCATCAACAGCGAGGTAGAGAAGGACGTTTCCGTAGGGATGCATTCGCTGGAGCTCTGCTGGCCCAGTACCACTTAAACAAGGGTTTTACCCCTCGAGTGGGACGGAGATGGCTAAGCACAACAGTCGAAATATATTCCTCGGGATTTTTGTCAGAGCGCAGAATTGCTGCGGTTCATCCTTTACAATGGTTTTATTTCACTTAGGTTTTCTCGGTCTGTCTTATACTCCCTCCATTTCCAGAATTCTTATTGTTCTTGTAGAGCTATTATTTTCTGGGTTCATTTAATCCACCGTCTCTTAGCGTGTTGATATAGAGAGACGGCTTCCTTGTTAGACTTTGTAACAGCTTCCCGATTCCCGGTTGCTTATCTTATCACAGTCTAGTCGAACTGCATGCAGAGGGGTTTTGGAGAATACAGTGGGGGTTCATATATTATTCCTGAACTCTGGTTCAGATTTTGTTTTTCTTAAAACCCTCGATTACTGCAATAAACGCTATGTTATGTTAACCGTGATAACTGATTTTAGCGTATGGAACGTGCTTCTTTTGAGGTTACAGGTAGCCGGATAGGGTTTTCTGATTGTTTCTCTTTCCGTTGGAAATAACGAAGGAATCGTTAGATTTTTCGCTTTTTTTTTTTTTTATACGATATTAACCCAATCTGTTTACTTTCTCATGGCAATCGCGTTTGACAGGAAAACAAATATGTAATGTTTATAACCCCGGCGGAATGTTTTAACGATATGACACGCAGATCTATAGTGGCTTGTTTATTTATTCAATGAGTTATAGCGATCATATAGTTATTATCCCCATTTAACCGAAATTATATGTGGCGGAAATCTTCTGGATTAGGGTTTTCTGTTTACTGGTACAAATTTGTATATATATATATTCGATCTTCTTGACTAACGGTTTAAATGTACAGGTATACCGCATACATAGTCTGCGCGAAACACAAAACATATTTGCCATTATTATTTGAGACTGCGTGCTTCTGTATAATGTATCTCGGTTTATGAAATAATTCCATAGTATAATTCGCAGTCGAAACCGCCACGGCGCCGTCCCACCATTATAGAATGGTATCCATATAACTCATGCCGACCAATCATGGCGCGTATTGGTCGCATTACACATTTCGGTCGTGTTATATATTATTACCGACTTCACACATTTTAATGCCCTTAACATCGATTTAATTTTGTTGGAATATAAAGTAGTAAAGTCGGGCACTCAAGTTAGGCTATCGGCCTTATTCTAAGTTCTTACCCTATTTCCTATCGGAAGTTTTATACATCCACTTTTTTTGTTATAAATGGAATACACAATATATACGTTTTCTTGAAATGTTTATTCATAGCTTTATAAGATGTTATACATATAATATCTATTGACATATATCTCTATACGTTGGAACTATCATAGTATAGCCTTTTATTGACTTGTATGTCCTTTCCATTATGAAAAATAAAGGAAATTCTCATTATGGTGTTATATATATATATATATAAAAGCATTATACCTTTACCTTTACATGGGTGAATATAGTAGTGCTCTTGTATGCATGCCTATATGCATTTTCTCATGTTTGACTATAAAAATGAAATTTTATATTTTGAGGCTTGGCTACTATACCGATTTCAATGTTGGATGATAGATCTAGAGATGTAGGATATACCTTGATCATTTCTACTTTCATCATATATATACTAAAATTCTACTTTTCCTGTCACGCAGATTTTTCTATCTTACATCTATCCTGGTTATTTTGCACCAGTTAACTGCTATCATTTTTTTTTTCTGTTATACATATGAGCACAATCTTCACCTTTGTAGTTACAGAAAGCAAGAGAACATTTCGCTATCCCTAGAGACTAAGAACTTCGGATTTAGACCCCAAAGGGGTTTAGAGTTTCTGGAGTTTCTAGAGTACTTTCTCTTAAATTCTATTTTTTTCTTTTGAGGTGCACCTTTTTTTGCATTTCCAAGTACTTGACTAGAGGACCTTAACTATAAGTTAAGTAGTTTTTTCTATGATACTGGTTTTTCAATAAGCAATCATAGATTTAGAGAGGCACTCTATACCCTTGTAAGTGTTATAATGCTCATACAGAATAGAAATTTTTTTTCTAGCATAATTTTGAATATCCCAATTTACTATATTCACTTTCAGCAGTCTGTATTTATAATATGTAACTTTAGTACTGCTATAATGTTTTCTCTAACATACCCATAAGCATTAGAGATAGATTCCTGGAGATAATATGTACTCTAAAATATAGCCCTTATGAAAAATAGAGTTTTTTTTTAAGCTAGAAATGTCATCCTACCTACATACTCTAACATGTGTCTTATAACTTCAGGCCTGCTAATATATCTTTCCCCTTACCTGTAAGCATAAAATTTCACCATTGTAATTTTATAGGAAGTAAATTAATATTCAGTATTTCTATGGAGACTAAGTACCTTCAGATTTAAACCATCTTGGGTTTAGAGTTTCTGGAGGTTTCTACTCCATAGCTAACGAGTCTACAACTAAACAAAATCTGAAAGGTGAGAGCCTGAAAATAGATTTTGTTACTTGTAGTACTAACATCAACTAATTTCCACAAAATTTATAACAGCTTTCTAGTTCTTTGTGAGCCCATATCTTGCCCAATTTTTGAACTAGGGCTCCGATACCATTTGTCACGTCTCCCAAACCCCCTTTCAGTTTTTTTTTTTTTTTTTAAATGGGATTCTGTTATTATTTAATAACAGCCATTATACCTCAGGATTACTCCTCCTAAATTTCTTAACTCCTCTTCTATAATAGGTTCATTTTACTCCGAATGAGATTCAACATGTCTCTCTTAAGGTCTATATTCGCCATGAGTATTTTGAGGATAGATTTAGTTGGTTGGAACTTAATGTTCAGGGGTACTGGTTTGTTAACATCTTCTGTTTATACACACAGCAATTAAATACTCCTTTAAAAGATAGCCATCTATATCTTTACATAGTTATTATATTGGCTACTCAATTGATCTATCATCTCAACCCTCATTATTACCATGTACTCATCTCTACACCCAACCATTTCTCTCTACTGTCAATAGCTGTGTTTGCAATTACATAATTTACTGAACCATTAATCCCTCTAACAGGGCATACTGCAACTTGACATAAAATTCATACATTCCATAATGCACTATAACATTGAAATTTCGTAATTTGCATAAAGGAATATAACATCAAAATTTTACAATTTGCATAAAGGAATATAACAGCACAATTTCATAAAACAGGGATACATTTAACACAGACTTACAGATATCTCCAAATGTACGCATGCACCCTCTACCATGACCATTCCTCCCAACCTTAGAATCCTCTTTATCTCCTAGGATTCACCCCCGAGCAGAGATCACCTCCCAGCACAGATCAACCACTAATCTGTCTAGGATCAGCTTATTTAAGCTCATACCCCAAAGCATGTTTCTAATTCTGCGTCCAGAATAGCAGGATGCTTTCTTTCCTGTTTAGCCTAGGCTTCCCCTCTTGGGGTTCCTTAAAGCTACTTTAAGCTTTTCCTCAGCTTTTCCAGCTTTTCTCACCTCTTCCCAACTACTCCTCTTCATTGGGGAAATTTAGATTTATCCTTAAATCTAAATAAATTTCTTTCAAGGATTTTTGAAAGCTTTTTGGAGATTTGTTGCCTTATCCATCCTCATGGATTTTTTGCAAGTGATCTCAATTCTCTTTTTGGTCATGGTGCATACATAATATTTTATTTATTTTTCATAATTACAAAATTTAACCACATCCACACAATAATCATCCACTGAAGTCCACTCCCCTTTGGATTTATGTTCCAATGTCTCATTTGAAAAGCATAGAACTTGGGGGTGTTACGGTAACAAAGGAAGATATTAGAACCAAGTTACGACTGCGGGAAGTTGGATGCCAAACTAACCCCAACGAGGCCCACTGACACTTGGCATTCCATATCTTGGGGTTATGGTTTTGGTTGTGTATGGATTTTCCCATGTTTTTAAATAATAAAATGGCCCTTGAGCCTCGTTGTAACACAATTGAGAGGCATGTAACAACGACCACTCTTATTAGAGTTAAGATACCATCACTTAGAGTCTAGCTTATTCCCCACAGATTATGTTTGTAGGCATATTTCGATTGTGTATTAATGAAATGAAGTTTTATTTATTATACATCTTTGCTCTTATTTTTTTATTTATGTATTATATTTTTCAACCCATAAATCCAAATCGATGTTAACTCTGAGAAGTCTCCTCTTTCTGAATATTTATTTTAATGTCCAAAGCGAGGAATCAATCTATCGCACGAGAGTGTACAAGAATGAGAATTAATGTAACATAATTGAGCCTATGGTGGGGTGGAATGGGGCTAGCCTTCCATCGAATTTCTGAGTATCTTTTATAGTCATAATAGATAAATAGTTATTTTTGTGTTAATGATGTTTTCTAATAGATGGTTTAGTGACATACATGATTATTTTTTTTAGTTATAATAATAATTTGATGTGGATTTTTATATGTATTAAATTATAAGAGCAATGGCTAAGGGAATAGGAATATTAAATATTTCTTTAAACATGTCACATTTGAATTTATGTTATATATATTCTTCAAATTCAGTTAAAACATGGAAAATATAAGCTAAAAATAATCCAAATCATGGTCCAATTTTTGATATTTGGCTATGAAATATTAGGTGATGATATATTTAGAGAATTTGAGCTTCTTCGATACTCCTAAAGTCATGTATCAAGAAATTCAATTTGGAATTTGCTATAACTTTTCTTTTGGGAGGTTACAAAGCTAAATCTTGGAGCATAGTAGGGGAAACCACCATTGATTTTATGGCTCAATTTTTAGAGTTAGGATTTCTATAATTAGGATATACCCCATTTTGAGGAAGTTTCCATATTAGGTTGCATGCTAAGTATTTGCAAAAATACCTAAGCGATTAATGATTAATTGCATAAAATATATAAAATGAAATTCCACAACTATTTTTTTCATGCATGAGGATATTATTGTTATATGTAATAATTGTTGTATAACATTAATATTGAATAAATTTTTGTTTAAGAAGTTTCCATTTTAGTTTTCATGCTAAGTCCCTAAGAAATTCCTAAATGGTTTAAGGATTCATTACATAAAATCTTTTTAATGAAGATTCTCCAATAAAAATGTTGTTTTATAGATGGCCATATTGCGTTTCAATATGTTGGAATTATTATGTAGTATTACTATTCAAGCTCACCTGACCTTTCTATTTGCATGCAAAGCATTTAAATAAATTTGTGAAATTTCTTTAAGTACAATTTTCATACAAACAATTTGAGTAAATACCACTCAAACACACAAATGAAAAGTTATATGATTAAATTGTATAATTTTGTTAGTACGTTAAAGTGTAGTCAAATAAATGCTTCTTATTTGATTTCGTACAAAATGTTGACAAAATGTCTACAATAAAAAGCCTAAATAAGTGGTTCTATAGAAATAATTTGAATAAATGCTTGCATGTATTGTGTTTGACAATATTTATGGAAGTTGAAAAATCAATTTTTTCCAAAATATAGTTACGTGAAAATTAGTAGGGGTATGTGAAAAAGTGTGCAGACCTTATTGTAAGTTAGTAAGAATAAAAGAGAAATTTTTGAAGTACCCCATAGCCTACATGGTTGGTTTAGGGAACTAGGCATGCGACACTATTATAACATCTTTATCAACCCCATTTATCTAAAACGCATACATTTCCCTAAAGCATCGAGATACTTTGTGTTTGGTTGACTCAAGTCTTTTACATATTTCGTTAAATACTAGGTGTATGGTGTTATGCTAACTCAAGGGTTTTTGATTAATAAAGAGCAAGAGATTTCTATTTTGAATCTTTCATTAAAGTGTAGGTGTATGGTGTTACACTACACTGAAGGGAGTTTTGATTAATAAATAAAAAATTTCTATTTTATATTCTTGGATATTTCTTGAGATTTATTGGAAGTTATTGGGCACATTTTTCCATTATCAAATATACGAAATTTAGATCCATTACATCGTGTACATTATTATCTTGCGTATAAGGTGATATGGGTGAGGTTAAGCATGTGGAGGATGGAGATGGTTTGCCGGGGCAAGATAGGTGGTTT
This sequence comes from Pinus albicaulis, assembly GCA_034641835.2. Lineage (NCBI taxonomy): Eukaryota > Viridiplantae > Streptophyta > Pinopsida > Pinales > Pinaceae > Pinus > Pinus albicaulis. The sequence goes on from JAXQQM020074425.1 coordinate 52,661, forward strand.
CCGAGGAAATTATCCTTTTGGTTCATGAGGACTAATCCTACCTTCGTATAGCTTGGTTCATAGCATGAAGAGTAAGAAAAGGCTCGACCTATTAAGGAGGTACTTCCAAACAACATATGCCATGACATATATGATGATAAATTTTAATTATTTTCTTATTTAATTACACCAACCTAGTTGGGTCTTGTTTTAATAGAAATATATACTAAGTATAATAAAACAAATATTTTAATCACTATATTGAATTGCTTTTTTCTTGCTTGAGAGTGTCATTGATATTACTATATTTGATTACTTAGATTTTCATAATGCCTAATTTCATAGTAAGATGTTGTTTTGAACCATTCTTAGAGCTGATTTCGTTTACTCGAAACATTAATTTCTTCCATGGATTTTTATAGACTATATTCCTAAAATAAAATAGAAAAGCCAAATTTTAGACCTATAGAAAAAGAAGTGAAAAGCCAAAAAAACTAAATTTAACAAATAAATTAAAGCAGAGATATCAAATAAAAAATTTCGATTAATTAAAGTACTATATCGAAATAAAAAATTCAATTTACGAGTTTAAGAGAGTTCTTTTTACAAAAAGTCCAATATTTTCCCAATTTTTATGTTAACAACCACATGTTCTATTGGATATTCCTATGTGGGCTCAATATATTAAGTGTATGTAACCATAGATACAACTTCTATGGTTTAAGAGGTGTATTGTGATGGCTTTTCGAAGCACACATGATCTCCTACTCATGTGCACCAGATTCCACGACAATCTCGAGTCCATTTTAAAGGTTTCATTACATACGGAAACTATTGGATGAAATTTTCCAATGAAAATGTTGATTTGTATATGGGAATGATATTGGTATATGTTAGCATTGTGTATCAATATTTCTATTGAATATTTATATTTAGATGCAAGAGAGGCGAGCATCTTGGATTTGAGATTTGTAAAATAAAAGACAATTAACAAAGTATAGAAATCTTAAATTTAACGATTAAAATGAAATAAACTATGATTATGTAGGGATGACGAGTGCTGGTTGCGATATTCTTGTTGAATCTATTAAATACGCTGAGAGATACCGGTACTAATGATAAGGTTTGATTAGAAAATTCCAATAATTTTATTGATCAGACTTATTACACCTTTTTAATTGTTTCATCCTTCATTTTCCTCCTTTTGTTTTCCAGCATGTGTGTTTCGAGTTGTTTAGATTTTTGAGAGGCACTTCATATGTGCACTCTATGATGGAGTTAATAGCTTTTTAACATCTATTCACAAACAGATTCGAGTAACTTCATTTGATAATCTTGACGCTTTTGTTCTTGCCTTTCTCTTGCTTGCTTTTACTACTGTGCTTTCCAATATTTTAAATAGATTTCCTTGTGGAAACTTATCTAGGCGAGGTAGAGTGATAGCTTCCTTGCGTGAGTGCGAAGCTTGCCATTGAATGTGCTCATTAATTTTCTTCTCGATATTTTCACATTCAAGTTTCCATGTAGCTATTTGTTGAATGAATATTTCATTTGGGTCACAATAAGAGCGAGTAATAGAAGATCGTTGGCAAAATACTTCATGTTATTGCCTTAACTTAGTATTCATATGCAACGCTTATTTTATGAATTGTTATAAGCTGTGCCGTGGCTTTGTACCATCACCCGAGATAGGCTACTTCCCATTCAGTGGTATTAGAGGTGGTCTCCTCTTTCTACAATATTTCTTTCCATGTCCCCAACGCGATTAGGGTATATGGAGTTTAGGGTTTGATATGGTTGAAACAACACTGCAAGATCAGCCTTATAGCAAACCCCGGCGACACTCCGCATGGCAGGAGAAGAAAGTAAAGATGAGGTAGGAGGGAAATCCTACCAAAATATTGCTCGAGGCGAAGTGCCAAGAGACATAGGAACATGATGATGGATAAACTTTTCCCGCGGATCCTTCGACACCTACCCATCGATGATGCATCTTCATCTAAAAGCCTCTTTAGAGGTGCCACTCATTTTAAGGTACAAGTTTAGCTTCCATTATTCCCATACACTTTTCATTTGTTGCCAATAACTGTCTGCAGAATGGGGGTTAGGGTAGTATGTATTTATAATATCAACCTAAAATGACCAAATGAGTTATAGGCATGGCATAATCCAATATCATATAGGAGTTATAGTAGCTCATTAACCACTTAAACAATATTTTATAATGCTATAGTAAATTTAAAGGAAAAATATTAAACCAAGTATCGGGAAATCGAATTGTTCAAGAAGGAATCGAAAGGAAACATGTATTCTTAAATGTTTTAGAAAAGTTCTTGATGCTCATAAACATAATGTATAAACTCGTTGATACACATTGCTACAAATCACCCAATATGAATCACTAGTATGAAATTATAAATTACAATAGTAAAATCTAAATCATCATAAATTGAAAATACCAGGGGTAAATATGTGGTTTATAAAATCTATGGGTGAATACCATGGGTGAATATGGGTAAATACAGTAGATTGTGATGCTAAGAACTAAATAACCATGTAATTAGATTCTCAATTCATTATTATCCTTCTTTTGTCTGTTATCATATATTTTATAAATGCATGTTTTTATCATTCGGTATCTTGAATAGAAAAAAATTTTAGTTGTATAACCCATGGAGGTTCAAAGATTAATGTTTTTTAATAGTTTTAAGTGGTAAATTATATGATAGGAAATGGATATCTTGTAATGTTTTCTTTGGAATAGATGGCCATTATGAATAGGAGCGGTCCTAGTTGTCTTTGGCACATAAAACATTGAAGTAGGGTTGAGTGACTATATAGATATCAAATAAGGAGATTGTAGCCATTCCTGGGTGTTTCTTTTGTAAATGTGATCCTAGCCAAGCGATGGCAGAGGTTAATCATCTCCGTCTTCCCAATGTGTTTGAAAATGATAATCCCCATCCACTTGTTGAGTTGAGATTGAGTCTAAATATAGTCTCAATTTAGTTTATAATAGCTCTAAGTTAATTTCTCCATAGAATCAATCTATCGCACAAGAGTGTGTACAAGAATGAGAATTAATGTAACATGAGCCTGTGGTGAGGTGGAATGGGGCTAGCCTTCCATGATTTCTCGTATCTTTTACGGTCATAATAGATAAATAGTTATTTTTGTGTTAATGATGTTTTCTAATAGATGGTTTAGTGACATACATGATTATTTTATGGTTCAATTTTTAGAGTTAGGATTTCTGCTGTGGGATATACACTAAGAAATTTTCCATATTGGGTTGCATGTCTAGAGATAGGTGGTTTCCAGGAAATTATCCTTTTGATTCATGAGGACTAACCCTACCTTAGTATGAGCTTGGTTCATAGTGTGAAGTAAGCAAAGGATAGACCTATTAAGGGAGGTACTTCCAAAGCAGCATATAACATGACATATATGATGATAAATTTTACTTATTTTCTTATTTAATTACACTAACCTAGTTGCAGGTCTTGTTTTAATAGAAATATATACCAAGTATAATATAATTTTAATCACTATCCTACTTGCTTTCGTTTGCTTGGCTTGAGAGTGTCATTGATATATAAATATATCTCATTACTTAGATTTGATAATGCTTAATTTCGTAGTAAGATGTTGTTTTAGAACCATTCTTAAGATGCCGAATTAGGTACGTTACTAGCATTAACTTCTTCCATAGTTTTTTTATAGACTATAATCCTAAAATAAAATAGAGAAAAACCAAATTTTAGACCTATAGAAAAAGTGAAAGCCAAAAAACCTAAATTTAACAAATAAATTAACCAGATATCAAATAACAAATTTCAATTAATTAAATACATATCAAATAAAAAATTTCAATTTACAATAAAGATACATTTTACAAAGACTGTAAAATGATTTTACAAAATCTACAATTCCTTCAAAAATTTTATTTTAACCAAGACTCCGAAAAGATTTTACAAAATCTACAATTCTTACACAAATTTTATTTTCACTAAGCCTCCGGAAAATTGTTTTACAGCATCTTCCTATGCAAGCTGGGTACAAGGGGTATAGTATTGTAGTATCCCTCACCAGCTCCAACGCAGCCAGCGCTTGGACAGCTGGGAAGAAAATCCCATGTGTTATTAATGAAATTGTATGCAACCAGAGATACGGTTTCTGTTTTTTGAATCCAGTGTAATGACGGTGTGAAGCACACGTGATCTCCCACTCCTGTGCACGAAAACCATAGTGATTCTAATGGATGCTCAGTTGAAAGTTTATTCCTCCATTCCTTGCAAAGCAAATAAGGCGTCCGTGCAATTTCCACCCATTTCCACGACGCTGACTTTAAATCCTCATTTCTAAACTCCCATATAATAGTCTCCTGCTCAGTATCCACATGCCCGTCAACCTCAACATGCACCCATCCTCTGGCGATTAGCAGTAGACGCGAACCACATGTGATTATCCACGACAGAAGGTGGTAATTCCGCACTATTTCAGGGTATGGTGCAAAAAGCAGGGAATGGCCTCGACCCTTCGTGTAATCGGATGCTGAAACAAGCGATGCCATTCACTTCGTCCGCTCTCCATTGACACTGACCGTAGAATGATCCGTTGCAGTGAACAAGCGGAGTGTTTATGACCATTTTATAATCATCCGGAAAATATCCAGCGATATTCCATCCCTCTTGTGAAGGTTCGTAAATTTGGACAGACCAGTTGTCTCTGAGAGCAACAACTTTGTAAACAACGTCAGATTTGTGATTACTACTCTCGTTAACAACAATGCACTCACTGTAGAGTCTTGTGTGTGGCACAGGAATATCAACGAACGCTCGTTTATAAGGATTGCAAAGCTTTAAAGTGTACCCGCTGTTGTAGCGATGGGCTACATTAACCAAGATGAGTCCTGCCACAGACTGTATGCGCCGGATATGGGGATGGGCATAGGCAGAGACTTGTAATGGGTAAGGCAAAGGTGGTTGGGCCTGGTCTAGGGCTATCCAATCTTCTAGGAAGGAAAGGCTGAAGTAGGGTTTAATCCATTTATGTGTGTAAAAACAGAAACCCAGACATGGCAATTCGGGATTCGTATGGCACAGAACAAGCCGTCCCGACGGAAGTGCTTCAGCCCACTTTGTGAGGAAGTATTTTGAAGAAAGAAACGCATTCCATTGCTTGGAGACGAGGCGATAACGGTAAACGAACTCCTCTGGCAGACGAGCTAATATCTCCGTTTGAAGATCACACGATTCGGTCAACCATCAACCGGCAACACCCGCACATGCTTTTTGAATCTCCATTTTCATATCTAAAGATTTGTAGATTTGTGCAAACAATCTTGATGATTTGGGTAAGCATGCAAAATAAATTGAATATTTCTTCAACAGCTTCATAATAACAAATTTATAGTGGATGTAACGTAGGTATCGATTAAAAATGATATGGCAGGTCGGCTTTCTATTATTATGGATTAATAATTTGACACGTCAGTTTTATATTATTATTATTTACGAATGAGACACACATACTTTTTGGTAGTTAATGAGAATATAATATCAAAAATTAAATAAAAGAATTATAAATAGGTGAAATAATATAGAGGATTATGTTACAATTAAATTAAATAGTATAGTATTATTAAGATTGATGAGGTGATATATATTTTTTATTTGTTGTAAAAAAATTTTCAAAGTGGTTTATTTATCTAAAATAAATAAGCTTAGTTTAATATTATGGATTAAAAATGATCTGACATGTTGACTTTTTATTATTATTTACTAATGAATGAATGAAGTGAGATACACATGTAGTTAGATTTAAAGGGATAGCTAAGTGACTTCTTGTAACATGGGAATGTATGGAGATTTAAATTTTACAACCTCTTCGACTCCTTCCATACTTTTACTATCAATACTTATAAAAATACATGAGATGAATTTCATTCTAAATTATGGATGAAAGAGGGTGGGAAAGAGTTTTTCATCAAAGAATTATGTTAGAAGGTAACCATAAATTCATTGATTTCCTATGGTAACTGTAATTACTTATCCATCCATATGTTCATCCTCTCTTGGATTACTTTTAAGATTAATAGGTTAATTAGGTACATTACCTAGCCGTGATATTGTGTGTGATGTATCTATGCCCTTTACTCAAGGGTTTCTAGTATTGTGTGGGAGTGTATGTTGGACTACTAGGATGTGTTCTCAATGGACATATTGAATCTATTTATGTTGGTAGGTTTTTAGAATGCCTTGAAGGTTAATTATGTGTATATCAATATCCCCACTCTCTTTATAATCATAGATGTCATTGCCCATTTTATTTTTGCATCTTGATAATACGCAACAACTTCTTCTCATCCAATCGTTTTTTTACATTTGGGCTCATCATGCCATTTCGGGGAAGGTGAGATTTGCAATTTGGTATTGGGGTTGTACAAATACAATTATTGGTGGGGAATTATCTTATTGTTCCTCTACTTAAGGCTCTATAGAAATATCATTTCCCTTTGGACTTGCCTTTCTAGACCATGTTGGATATTTTTTTCCCAAGTAAACACTATTTTCCGGTTTAAAGAAGCTCACGTAGATCCCTTTCCCCCACTATTTTGGAAAGATTTAGAGATTTATTTAATTGACAATATCTAAGAATATGCCCATGCTCATGTTGTTTTGCACCTAAATGGAATGTGTTCATAGTTGAGCATTTGGACCAAGTTTGAATATTTTTAAGTTAGATACATACATCTCAGTTTGTGGTTCATCATCATAAATAGTTATTTGTTGGAGAGCTAAGGGTCCACCCTGTGCAAACATTTGTTGTTCCCTTCTCATTTCGGATTGAAGATTTGTATTCAAACCTTTCCTCTTCATATGTGGCCTTTGAAAGGGGCCTATATTTCCGAAAGGCGTTGCTCTCTCTCTCCTTTTTCCATACTTTAAGTTAAAGGATAGGAATGAAGTCTTCATGTTCTCTCTATTGAATTTTTTTCCTCAACTCTTGAAATGTGAGCATGTCTTGGAGCAGGAATTGTTAGGGAGAGATTCATGTTCATATGGATGTGAGATTTTCATAGACATGAAATCCTCTTTCACTATAAGATGGGGTGGTGCCTTTTGAAAATTCTATCTAGGAGCTTCAACTCCTTATTCTTATACCACCCCCTCGTCATAACATAGTCATTTATTTTGGTAGGAAAGCCTAAATGTGACCTTTTATTGATATTTGCTAGAACTAATGCTATCTAAGCTTACTTGATCTCCCTTATCATCAATTAATTTCGGACCAACTCGGGAATTAAGTGAGGGGGAATTAAATATATTAATATGCACATGTAGCTATAACGCTCCTCCTAATACTAGTTTCATATTCCTCTAATAAAATTTGTCTCTTTTTCCATCCTCTTGTGTTCCCGAAAACTGATGGGTTTTAGTTAAGATCTAATCACAAATTACATCGAATAATTTGATGTACTAGTTCCCCCACAATTCTTGGTAGTAAATGTGTATAGGAGGAACATATCATGTCCATTTCCTTCACCAAATGTTTCCATTAAGTAGGGTGACATATAGCACTATGTGCTCTAATTTGTGTGGAGCTTCATTTAATCTCCAAAAAGGGATTTAAACAAATTTTTTAACAAAATTATTCCTACACCCATAGATCCATATTAAGCATGGATCAAACATGAGAAAGCGAAGAGGGATCAAATTTCTTCAAGCGCAAACTTATTTTAGTGAAAAAACATTATGTGTAAATTGTATTCTCAAATGCTATATATTCTTTTGGTTGATATTCATTCAAGTTAGTTAACGTAGATATTCAAATAATGTGTTAGAATATATTTGAAAAATATATGGTTTAAAAATCTCACTCACATATTTTTGTTACTTCTAATTAATTTACATGAAGTTATATTAGATCATATTGACAATTAATTAAAAATAATTAACATTTTATTTATTCTATCATAACTCACATTGGTTTTCCATCTAAATAATACTTTATTTTATTATGAGACAAACACCTGTTAACTCCTAGTTGAACACAGAGATACTTAAACATCGCTTTCACACTCGGATATAGAATGTGCATCTCGGCTAAAACACCAAGGCTAACCATTCAATTTTCAAAGTTGATTATTGTTGTGAGATGCACAAATGGTGCTCGTAGATGTTGTCTGGGGTATTTCTAGGATTCTTGTTCCTTGAAAAAATAGCTATCCTTCCAGTAACCCTTCACGAGTCTTGATGAGTTCGGGATGGGATTCCAAGAAATTATCTATATTACGTTTAATTTAATAAATCTTCGGATGATACATCCTATTGAAAGCATCAACCTTCATAGAGAACGCATGTCCTTCTTTATTTTTCACAACGAACTCTTACTATAGGTTGGAATACACCCTGACTCACATAGTTAAGCCATCATATCGCATCACCGATGATCTTGTGGTCAAACTACAAGTTCATCTTTGATGTTTACATTGGTGTCCTACTGTAGGTTGAACTACACCCTCAGCCACCTAATTATTTCGTTGTATAGCATCACCGACCATGTTCTAGTGATCTCGCAACATCTAGAGCTTAATAATATTACACGTCACTCTTGTACACCTCATCCCTGTGCATTGAATTGAGGATTGTTGTATGTGTGGATGATTACCAAATGAGGTTGGATGTACTGTCCAACAAACATATTTATTATCCTTGTGGAAGAATTCACTCATAGAAGGATCCACCGCTATGGGATGATCACTATTTTTTCTTTTATCCCCTTCTTGTAGGATTCGCAATTCTCGTTACTTTTTTATGTATTTGGTACTCGAACGCGGTAACCACCATAAGCTTCACAATATGTAGCCTTTTGTTGAATTAAAAAATGAATAAAAAATGTATTTTTTTACCTTGATGAGAATTGAACCATGTATTGATGTGTCTTTGAGATATGGGAGTAAGTACTAATGCTAAGAAGAAGTATGAAGCTAAGGGATATTATGATCACACAACTCAAAGTGAATGAATTTTAGGTTTTTAAAGTTAACTTTATAATGGTCTATGAAAGTATGACATCTATTGGGACGCATTAATGGAATCCATAGGATAATTAATGCGAAGGAGAAGTTAGGGAAATCAAGGTAGGATGTTTAAATTACATGCGTTAGTTGTTAATGACACCAAGGAAATACATCACATAGAACTACGTCACAATATAATTTGCATTGTGCACAAATCTATAACTATAGTCAAGTAATTCGAGTATTAGTACAATGAGGGCATGTTAACAACCATTATGGTAATGGTGTTACACCAAATGAGAAAAAAATCTCATAGAAAAGATGATATTTTCCCTTTAGGAAATAGTTTAGTGAAAAATTCCTTGACTAATATGACTAATTCCATACAAAGATGGATATTAACACTAAATAATCTTTATAACTAATAATGAAAAATGTATATTTATAGAGCCTTCCTCCTATAGTGTCAAAATTAAAAAACTAGAATATTAAGCACACATCAAAATGTTCAAATCACTTCCCCTCTTACTTATAAACAACGATGTAGAGTATTATGAGGAAGATGAGGGGAAAGATTCATGCATCTCTAGTGTGAGAAAAAAAGGCGACGATTAGTTATTCAATGAATGTGAAAGCTCTAGATCTCGATATTAAATAAAATATAATTTATTGAAGGGAAAGGCACCGTAATTAGCTAATTTTAAAGCCCGAACATTATTCGAAGTGCATCCTTAGAATTATTTCCTTCAATAGAGGTCCTAGATGGATGTCAAGGTGGCTATAGAGGTGTCCAACCTAATCTTTCAATTAGGATGGAAGATGTTGGGAAAAAATAACATGTTGGATATGTTATGTGGTCCTAAATGTGAGAGGCTATTTAGTGTGCTTTCTGAGCCAAGAGGGCCAACATGAAAAATAAATAAATGAAAAATTATACCCAGTTATAGAGCCAACTATATACATTGAAGATAAAATATATAGAGTAGTAGTTTTATGAACTGACAACATGGAACAAAAAAAAATTATTACTAGAGTTGCATATGCTCAATATAAAACATCTACAATATTATATCTATGAACAACAAAATGAAATGGGAAATTCTTATTACATTTAGTTGTTGCAAATGAACAAAAAACTACTACATAATTGATCAACAAAATAACTCAACAAATACCTCCAACAAAAAACACATAACACGAATTTGAAATTTCCATTAGCACAAACAATATTTGCAGCCCCTCCCTACATAGTAGCACAAAGGTTACAAGGCCTATGAAATTCTCCTCTATCAATTGCAATATTATACAACTACTCTAATTCGACTATCTTTTAAAACCCCTAACACTCAAACCCTAGCATGAGTTGGAGAGGAATGATTTATTGGTTTCCTAAAAATATTTTCCAACACAATTTGCATCTATGACAAATTCAAGTTCATTTCATTTACATTACATGTCATTCAAATTTTCATTTTCCATTTACATGTTTATTTTATATTTACATTTGTAGTTAACACTTGTGCCCCAATATGCCTCTCGACACAAATCTTAGCTCATGCGAGCCAAGTGAAAGAGTAAATCCACACTCGCTTGTATTGCTACTGCAAAATCCCAAACAACTTCTAAATGTTTAACTACATGTTAGTCCTCTTATCTACTCTACTCTATGTTGTGCTCCCTCTTGTTGAACCTCTTCCTCTTTATATAGGTGTCCCAAATTTATATAGGTGTCCAAACCTCCTTCTCACAATAGCATCTCTCTATTATTCTCAGATGGGAATCCCAAACTCCTACTTATAAGATCCCACTCTCTCATTCTCTACTCTAATATGTCTATTGAATCCTACAACTAACTCTTGACTCTTATCCCTTCTTCAACTGTATGTGTTTGTTTCATTTTCTTAGATTCTCTACAAGCGGTGATCGACAAGGATATTGGTGGCCACCCATATATTCCTACTAGAACTAGAGTCGGTTTTCTTTATTTTCCTTATTTATAGCCACATTTGCTATTTTTTAGTAGTTTTTTGGGTCCTTAACTTTTAGAGCAGCTTTGTACCCCCTAAATGGTGTTTTTTTGAGGTCTCCAATAGAGCTAGTAGCCATAGGCATGGGCCTACGAAAAAACCTAGTAGTACTTAAATAGATCATTTCAAATATATATCATATGTGAAAAAAAAGGAGATAATATTACCATGTTATGACCCCGTGGAAGTTGGCTACCCAACTAACCCCCACGGGGGCTAGCAAACTCTTCGCGTTCCATCTCTCCGGGTTATGGTTTTGGTTCTTTAATGTTTTCCCATGTTGTCAAATAATAAAAAGTCCCTTGAACCTCATTGTAACATAATTGAGAGGCATGTATCCACCACATATCTTCTCATAGATAAGATAACATCACCGAGCTAGTTTATTTTCATTCCGATACGTAAGCATATTTTAGTTATTCCCGGATATTATCCGCATTAAGTGGCATCGAGGCTAGTCTCAGTTATCTCAATATTTCTTTGCATGTCCCCAACATTATCGAGTCTATGGAGTTAGGGCTCGATATGGTTGAACCTTTACAAGATCGGCCTTATAGGAAACCCCAATGAACTCCCATGGCGGATGAAAATAAGGGCGAGGTTGGTGGAAATCCTATCAAAATATTACTTGAGGAGGCCGTCGAGAAACATAGGAACATGATGATGAATACATTTTCCACCCAATCCTTCGACAACTATTAACCAACAATGCATCTTCATCTAAAAACTACTTTGGAGGCGCAACTCCTTTTAAGGTGCAAGCTAACTTCAACATTCCCATATTTTAGGGCCAAATATATGAAGACACCACAAATAGATGGTTGAATCTATTAGAAGGATATTTTTCAGCTCCACTGACCTTTCAAATTAGGAAAATATTACTTTTTGCACTCCCCAAATCCACCCGCCATGTCAAGGACTAGTGCGAAAGCTACTGTGAGAAAAAGGATGAGAGGGAATCCTATGTGTTCTAAGCTGCCCCCACTTGGAATTATTTCTTAGATGCAATAAAGGAACAATATTATCAATGAGGAGCTGTAAGGAAAAGTACATATAATGGAATATGTTGTAGAAGAAAATGGATCAAGATGTGCATCAATTGATGAATATGTTCCATACACTACGTGAAAAAAATAGTATCAAATATTCAGAGAAACATTTGGTGCTTAAGTACTACAGTTTTTGGCACATATACATCTAGGAGGAAATGGAGTTCCTCTAAATGTTGAAGTGAACTTATTCCTCTTCTCTACTCTAATATATGTTGTTCGCCATCTTGGTGCACCTTTTCCTCTTTATATAGGTGTCCCAATTTCCTCCTCGCAATACCATGTATCTATTCTCCTCCTATGGGAATCCCAACCTCCTATGGAGAAGACCCCAATCTCTCCTTCTCTACTCTAATCTGTCTACTTCAGCCTACAATTAGCTCTCTATTGTTATCCCTTCTTCAATTGTTTATTTTTGTTGCATTTGTTCAGATTCTATACATAAAGTGATCCAAGTGGATATTGGTTTCCACCCATCTATTCCTACTAGACCTCCTTATCTATAGAAAGATTTAATATTTTTAGTAGTTTTCTAGGTCTTCAACTTCCAAAGAAATTTTGACCCATTAAATGGAATTTTTTTGAGGTATGAAAAAGGCTCATAGCTATAGGAAGGGGCCTACGATAAACCTGGTAGTACTCAAAGATATTGTTTCAAAGATATATCGTATGTCCCAAAAGGAGATATATGACCATGTTACGGTCCCAAAAGTTGGCTAGCCAACTAACCCCAAAGAAGCCCACAAACCCTTGGTGTTCCATCTCCCTGGTGTTATGCTTTTGGTTGTTTATGGTTTTTCCATGTTGCTCAATAATAATAAGGCCCTTGAGCCTCACTATAGGACAATTGAGATGCATGAAGCCAACACATCTCTTCTCAGAGATAAGATACCATCACCCGAGCTAGTTTATTTCCATTCTATCTGTAAGCATATTTTACTTATTTAATATTAATGAGATGAAGTTTTATTTATGGTGCATGGACTCGTGTTTATGTTTATTTATGTATTTTATTTATTTCTGCATAATTCCAAATCAATGGTATCGAGAATGGCCTCCTCTTTCTCAATCTTTCTTTGCATTTCCCCAACAAGATCATGGTATAGGAGTTAGCACTTGATATTGTTGAACCTATTGCAAGATCACCCTTACATCAAACGCCAACGACCTCCCATGGCGGAAGAAAAATAAATACGAGGTAGGGAAATCTTATCAAAATATTTCTTGAGGAGGCGCTCAAGAAACATAGGAACATTATGGTGGATAACATTTCCCAAATCCTTCGATGCCTACCCAACGACGACACATCTTCATACTGAAAGCCACCTTGGAGGTGCCACTCATTTTAAGGAACAAGTTAACTTCGACATTCCCATATTTTAGGTCCAAATAGATGCGAGACAACATAAATAGATGGCTTAATCTATTAGAAGGATATTTTTCAATTTACGACTTTTCCTCTTACTCATAGGACCCCAATCTCTTCCTCTCTACTCTAATCTATCTACTAAATCCTACAATTAGCTCTCCATTGTTATCCCTTTTCCGATTGTTTGTGTTTGTTACATTTTATTGGATTCCCTACATGCGATGATATAGGTGGATATTAGAGGCCACCCATCTATTCCTACTTTACCTCTAGTCGGTTTCTTTGGTTTCCTTATTTATATCGGCATTTACTATTTTTAGTATTTTTTTTTATCCTTGACTTCGGAGCGATTTTTGACCCCCATAAATGGAGTTTTTTGAGGTCTCCAAGAGGCCCTTAATAGGTTTCCAAGAAATTATCTAAAAAAATTTGTTTGGATAAATTCAAGAAAGCTTGAGATGATACATCTTCTTGAAAGCATCAACATTCAAAGAGACTGCATTTTCTCCTTTATTTTTCCCAATGACCTCCTACTATAGGTTGGCCTACACCGTGACCCGCATAGTTAAGTCATCATATGGCATCACTAATCATCTTGTGTGAGGCTACAAGTTCACCTATGATGTTGACATTGGCATCGTGCTATAGGTTGAACTATAACCTCACCCACCTAATTGTTTCATTGTATAGCGTCACCGACTATATTGAGGTGATCTTACACATGTAGAGATTAATAATATTGCACATCACTATGTATGCCTTATCTTGTGTATTGAATTGAGAGTACTTCTACGTGTGAAATATTACCCCAATTATGCTATATGTCTCTTCAAAAAAAATCATGAGGCTGGCGTTTTCCATAGGTTGGTGTGTGTAAATTATCAAAATTATATCTTTCAACAAATTGTTGTTTATGTAAAAAAAATGTGTTTGGTTCATTTGCAAGTGGGTGTTTGTAAATAAGGTAGTGAGTCATTCATTTTTATTGGTGCTAATAAATTTTGATGTGATAGCATATTGAAGGTTGCATTAAACACAAATATAATATTTCCTATTTTATCGCTTAAAAATTTCCACGTAAAAATTTATCTTGCATATAAGGTAATATGGGTGAGGTTAAACATGTGGAGGATGGAGATGGTTTGCGGGGCAAGATAGGTGGTTTCTAGGAAATTATCCTTTTGGTTCATGAGGACTAACCCTACCCTCGTATATCTTGGTTCATAGTGTGAAGTAAGCAAAGGATAGACCTATTAAGGAGGTACTTCCAAACAACATATAACATGACATAGATGATGATAAATTTGATTTATTTTCTTATTTAATTACACTAACCTAGTTGGGTCTTGTTTTAATAGAAATATATACTAAGTATAATAAAAAAATTATTTTAATCACTATCTCGACTTGCTTGTTTTCTTGCTTGAGAGTGTCATTGATATTACTATATCTCATTACTTAGATTTTCATAATGCTTAATTTTATAGTAAGATGTTGTTTTGAACCATTCTTAAGAACTGATTTCGTTACTCACAAACATTAACTTCTTCCATAGTTTTTATAGACTACAATACTAAAATAAAATAGATAACCAAATTTTAGACCTATAGAAAAATTGAATGCTAAAAAAGCTAAATTTAACAAATAAATTAAATAGATATCAAATAACAAATTTCAATTAATTAAATACATATCAAATAAAAAATTTCAATTTACAACTTTAAGAGAATTTTTTTTACAAAAAGTCCAATATTTTCCCAAATTTTATCTTAACAACAACAAAAAAAATGTTCTATTGGATATTCGTATGTGGGCTCACTATATTGAGTGCTTATTTGACAACTAGGAAGAAAAAAACTCGTGTTAATAATTAAAGTGTATGTAACTATAGATACAACTTCTATGGTTTAAAGGGTGTATGATAATGGTTTTGAAGCACATGATCTCCTACTCATGTACACCAATTCCACAACAATCTCCAGTCAATTTTAAGGATTCATTACATACAAACTATTGGATGAAATTTTCCAATGAAAATCTTCATTTGTATATGGGAATGATATTGGTATATGTTAGCATTGTTGTATAATATCTCTATTTAGATGCAAAGAAGACCATGTTGGATATTTCTTTCCAAGTCGACACTATTTTCCACTTTAATGAAGCTTCGTACATACATTTCCTCCACTATTTTGAAAATATTTAGTACTGTAATATTCCTAATTAGGGACGACTAATTGGAATATTTGACCTTATATAGTTTTTTCCGTATATGGTTTCTGGATAAATAAAAAAGTGACTAAAGAGGGTCTAAGTCACTTTAGTAGAATAAGACATTCGCCTAGTAGCACAATGTTGTGACTCAAGGGGGGATCAAGGGGGGCCACACACCACGTAGAGGAGGGGGCCTACGTGCACTCTAGAAGCTTCGTGTAGAAAAGGATGAGGATGTGGAGGAGAGAGAAGTTACGACGGGTTTTGGAGGGAAACCAATGCTATAAAATATAGAGGAGCCTCCTCATTTGGATCATTCGGATTTGTTGATTTTGGAGTGAGACTTTGCTCTTCTTTCGCACGTTGGGTCTGTTTAGCTCATGCATCACTGTTTAGTGCACCGAGTGTCTCCGTGCGGAGATCTCACCCTTAGCCATAGGGGACTTTGAGTGCCTTCTCGGGCAAGGTTTTTTTTCTTGTATTTTGTGAGTCTTTTCATTGTTTGGGTTTGTTGTGCAGCTGGAGCTTAGAGAGGCTAGCAGTGATCAGGAGAGAGGATGCAATCCATTGTGGAGGAGCTTCGGATTGGGGGTTCCCTGTAGGGTGATTTCGTCAAGATTTCTAGCGAGAGGTTTAGCCTTTTCCCATAGGAGGTTTTTGGCGGAGTTTACGGCGATAATTTAGGCGTTTCTATCCGGCTACTACGTTGTACCTTGGAGCCAAGCATAATTCACCTGGGGAGGTAGTTTCGGTGGTTTTCGGGGTTGACCATTCTTGGAATGGTTTGTGGATCTTGTCGGCGTTGTTGAGGAGAGGAGGTTTTTTTTATTTTCATCTCATTTCGGCAAGGGGATCAACCCCTAATCTTCGGTCGCTTTCCGACGTGATGGCGTGCACATGACATTTTTCCGGCGGTTGGGATGCGAGTTCTTATAGCAGCCATTTCCAATATTTTTTGAGAGTGTTTTCTCACTTGCCTCATGCAAGAACGCCTCTTGTACTTCATTTGCATTTCTCATATTAATAAAATGGTTCGAGCATTTTCTCTATATGTTTTCACGGTTGAATTGTCGAAGTTTACGTGGTTGCCGTAATTCTTTGTATTCTCTTTCTATTTCTATTATTGTGTTTGAGCACTATAGTTATATACCACTTGGTGTGTTCTTATATTATTATTAAACGGAGTGCGGGAAAGCGCCGGGTAGCCTCTGGATCTTGTACTCTTTTAGAGGCAACATATATGGTAAATGCCCTCCCGAGTTAATCTCCGGTTGGAGTTTGGTGTGTTTCTTTGAGATATCCCCGAAATGGGATATTACGGTGGTATCGAGAGCATAGTTACGGCTCAGCACTGTGGTCTATGACATCGAGAAAAGAGACCTTACAGAGTCAAGAAGTATAGATTACGTGAGCGTAGGTTGGAGGGCACCTATGAAGAGGAAGGCGGCGCCGGAGTAGAAAACGTAGATCGAGAGAGAGATCACGTGAAGGACACGAGAGGAGGTAGAGCTTGTAGTATATTTGAGGCGAGAAAGTGTCGATTGGAGATGACATAGAGGCCAAACAGTTTGGAGAGACACTAGTCAAGTCGATGCGAGATTTAGCCTAGAAAATTGAGGTGATGGGCCAGAGGTTCACGGCTGTGGAGGCTAGGGCAGCGTGAGACTCCATGAGCTTTTAAGGTTGGAGAGTGATCGGGTGCATCCCACCATTTGCCGAGCAGGGTGTTGCTCGGCGTGATGCTCCTCGGCAGAGCGGCTTCTTGTGCACCTACCCGCTCTACTATGCTCACTTTCTTGGGAGTCGATACAAAGGGAGAAGCCCGAGCATGAGGCGAGCACGGGCACTTAAATGAGTACTTTGCGAGAGCATCGGTCCTACGGGCGGGGAGTTCGGGGATGCTATGACATTCAAATATTTTTGTGCAACTCTAGCGACACGGTAGACCCCGCGACCATCATAGAGGGCACCGACATTACCATGATGGAGATTCCCACTCGTGCCTCTAGTAGATTTAATTTTCCTACGTTTGATGGATTGTCAAACAGGTTCGGACAATGTCTTGGGTGGAGAAGTCTGGACATCTATTTCCAGCTTAACCGGATGTCGGAGATAGAGGCCATCAAGGTGGCAACATTACATTTGGATGGTGAGGCCCATGACTGGTGGTTCCATGGGATGGTGACACTTGGGCATTCCACGGTGACGACATATGTCAAGTTCACTAGGCGATTGATATAGTGTTTTTGACCGGAAGGGATCTGAAAACGGGAAATTTTTCTGAGGGCGACGAAGCTCGGACGTGACAGGAAGCCGAGACATATATTGCATATTTCTTGAGTGTTTTAGTGATGGTGCCGGATCTATCCGCTGACACGGATGATCCGTATATTTGTGGAGGGATTGCGCGAGTCACTTCGAGGGTCTAGTCGGATCCACTAGACCCAGACTACACTCCCGGGATGCTATGCGCGAGACTAGAGACTTGTAGGATGCATTACACGAGACGCGAGACACCTTACCCTCGAAACGGGGGGTACCCAGCCCAAGGGGAAGGATGTGAGGGTTCCTCCTCCAAAGGGGAATCTAGGATGGGCACGGGTAGATGATGAGGCTAGGAGGGAGTTGAGGAAGAAGCGGATATGCTTCACTTGTCAAGAGTCGTGGGCACTAGGGCACAGGTGTGCTGCTGGTAAAGCACACTTTATTGAGGTCTTCTCCGATGAGAGCGGGGAAGAGGATGAGGAGTATTATGAGGAGGTAGGAGATGGTCAAATGGCCCAGGATCAGTTACTGCCTCCACCTCCAGGGACAGAAGGTACAGCCTTTGCACCTACAGGAGGATCCCTTGCAGCCTTGCGAGGAGTTCCTAAGTATTTGACGCTGCGCGTACGTGGGATAGTACGTGGCCAGCAAGTATCAGTCTTGGTTGATAGTGAGGCAACCCACAACTTTATTGATGCGCAAATGGCTGAACGACGGGGTATACCGACCGAGATTTTTGACGGATTTTCAGTTTTGGTTCCAGGAGCCCAGACGATGCATTGTGCCCAATATGTTCCAGAGTTAGCAGTGACGATGGGTACTTACACCGTGACTGATCAATTTTTCATGGTCAACATACCAGATGCCAATGTGGTACTGGGTTTTCAGTGGCTGATTACGTTGGGGAAGGTCACCACAGATTGGGAGGCCTTAGAGATGCAGTGGGATGACAAGAAGACCGGGAGGCATGAGAAGATCCACAAGATGCATACTTACCCACCTCAGACAGTGTCAGCACACCAGATGGAGGCAGATTTTCGGAAGGGTAACATACAGTGGGCGGTCGAGTTACGGGCATCAGAGGCAGAGACCACTAGTCGAGTAGTTCATCCAGACATATAGGCCATCCTTGACAGGCATGAGGTAGTATTTGGGGCTATACCACCAAGTCGGCCACTAGATAGAGGGTTTGAGCATACCATTGAGCTGGAGTAGGGTATCCAGGCAGTGATCGCTACACCCTATAGGCATCCCAAAGCCTATCGGGATGAGATTGAGCGGGTCGTCTAGGAGTTGTTGGCTCTTGGACACATCAGACCGAGCACGATTCCATTTTCTTCTTCTGTAGTGCTGGTGAAGAAGAAGGACAACACTTTGAGGATGTGCATTGACTACAAGACCCTGAATAAGAAGACTCTGAAGAATAGGTACCCTATACCCAGGATCGATGAGCTGATGGATGAGCTGAGAGGAGCTAAGTTCTTCTCAAATATTGATTTGTGATCAGGGTACCACCAGATTCGCTTGAGGGAACAGGACATTCCCAAGACCGCCTTTAGGTGTCATTATTTGCACTTTGAGTTTTTGGTTATGCCTTTTGGGCTGACCAATGCACCAGCCACCTTTTAGTCCTGCATGAACCATATCTTTTGCAGTCATCTGAGGAAGTTTGTATTGGTTTTATTTGATGACATAATCATATACAACAGGACGTGGGAGGAGCATATCCAGCATATCGAGGTAGTACTATGCCTCTTGGAAGAGAACCAGTTCTATGCTAACGTCTCCAAGTGTGAGTTTGGGATGACAGAGATGTTGTATTTGGGTCACATCATTGGAGTGAACGGAGTGAGGGTCCACGAGGAGAAGATTAGAGCCATCTGAGATTGGCCGGAGCCGAAGAATGTGACATAACTTCAAGGTTCATTGGGATATGTGCCTATTACAAGAAGTTCGTCAAAGGGTTCTCACAGCTTGCTGCACCCCTTACAGATCTGATGAAGAAAGGGACATTTAGTTGGACAGAAATAGCGCAGAAAGCCTTTGATAGGCTTAAGGAGGTGATGTGTAGCTGCCCAGTGCTTGTGTTTCCATATTTTACGCAGCCATTTGTCTTGGAGTGTGATGCGTCGGGAGAGGGGATCAACATAGTATTGATTGCACGGGGTATCCCCTATAGCTTTTGAGAGCCAGAAACTCCTTCCGCACGAGAGATTGTACCCTATTTAGAACAACGAGATCTTGGCCATCATGCATGCATTGGCCAAATTCCAGCAGTATCTGGTAGGAAAGAGATTCAGGGTAAGGACTGACCACAATAGGCTCAAGTTGTTTTTGGAGCAGAAGCAGCTACAGGAGAGGCAGCAGAAGTGGATCAGTAAGATCCAAGCATATTAATTTTACATTGAGTATGTCAAGGGTAAGAATAACGTGGCAGCAGATGCCCTTTCACGTATACCAGCCATGTTATCTCTTATGAGCTTGGACGCAGATTGGAGAGCTTGAATTTTAGTTGAGTACTCCAAGGACAGGTTTGCATGTGAGGTGTTGGACGGGCAGGTGGCGGATGATCGGTATAGGGTGGTCGATGAGATAATCTATTACAGGGACAGCATCTTCCTGACTGAGGGATCTCAGCTTAAGAAGAAGATACTCCAGGCATCACATGATTCTCCATTGGCAGGCCATCAGGGGTTTACCAAAACCTATCGGGCCATTAGAGAGAGGTTCTCATGGAAAGGCCTCAAGGAGGACGTACTCTAGCACATCAAGGAGTGTGATGTTTTTCAGAGGAACAAAGGTGAGATGAGCCATCCCGCAGGGTTGTTGCAACCTCTTCCCATTCCGAAGGGGAAATGGGAGAGCATATCAATGGATTTCATCACAGGATTGCCCATGGTGCAGGGCAAGGATTGTATCTTTGTCATCGTTGACTGATTGAAAAAGTATGCGCACTTCTTCGCCATATATGTGCATTACACAACAGCATAGGTGGCTAAGCTATTCTTCTAAGAGATTTTTAGGTTGCATGGTCTTCCCAAGACCATCATCAGTGACAGGGACAACCGCTTCATGGGTGGATTTTGGCAGGAGCTTTTCCAGCTAGTGGGGACGGAGTTGACACCAAGTACCAGTTACCACCCATAGACGGATGGGCAGACGGAGATAGTTACAAGTGGCTGGAGGGCTACTTGCGTAACTATGTCAGTGGGCATCATCGAGCATGGTTGAGATGGTTTCATTTGGGGGAGTACTGCTACAACTCGACACATCACATGTCTATTGGGATGTCACCATTTTATGATTTGTATGGGTACCATCCTTTATCATTTGCTGATGTGATGTTCAGTGTGAGTAAGGCTCCTACAGCCAAGATGTGGATCCAAGAGAGTCAAGATATCCTTTGAGCTCTCAAGGACAACATGGCTACACCACAGAACCAGCGGAAGTTGTATGCCAACAGAGGTCGGGCGGAGCGACAATTTGAGGTAGCAAACTTGGTCTACCTACGCTTACAGCCATACCAACAGTCATCGCTGAAGAAGAAGGGAGATGAGAAGCTCAAGCTCCATTTCTACAGGCCATATAGGGTGATACGCAGGATTGGGCAAGTTGCATACGAGTTGGAGCTACCCCAAGGAAGCAAGATCCACAACATTTTCCATGTATCATGCCTGAAGAAGGCACTGGGATAGCAGGTGATAGTGACGGTGGAGCTACTGCCTAGAGATGATGAGGGGCACTTGGTGTTGCAGCCGGAGGCCATTATTGATACTAGGGAGAGGCGGTTATGGAGCAGGATGGTCCGGGAATTATTGGTGAGGTGGAAGAATTTTCCGGATGAATATTCCACTTGGGAGAGAAAGAAAATTCTGCAACATCCATCACTTCAGTTGCTTGACGGCAAGAAAAATTTGCCAGGGGGGGACTATAATATTCCTAATTAGTGACAACTAATTGGAATATTTGACCTTGTATAGTTTTGTCGTATATGGTTTGTAGATAAATAAAAAAGTGAGTAAAGAGGGTCTAAGTCACTTTAGTAGAATAAGACATCTGCCTAGTAGCACAACGTTGTCACTCAAGGGGGGTCAAGGGAGGCCACACACCACGTAGAGGAGGGGACCTACGTGTACTCTAGAAGCTTCTGTGTAGATAAGGATGAGGATGTGGAGGAGAGAGAAGTTACGATGAGTTTTGGAGGGAAACCAATGCTATAAAATATGGAGGAGCCTCCTCATTTGGATCATTCTGGATTTGTTGATTTTTGAGTGATACTTTGGTCTTCTTTCACACGCTGGCTGTTTATCCTGTCTGCAGCACTGTTTAGTGCACCGAGTGTCTCCGTGTGGAGATCTCACCGTTAGCCCCAGGGGACTTCGAGTGCCTTCTTGGGCAAGTTTTGTTTTCTTGTATTTTGTGAGTCGTTTCATTTTTTGGGTTTGTTGTGCAGCTGGAGCTTAGAGAGACTGTGTAGTCACTGGGAGAGAGGACACAATCCATTGTGGAGGAGCTTCAGATTGGGGTTCCTGCAGGCGATTTCACTGAGATTTCTAGCAGAGGGTCAGCCTTTCCCCGTCGGAGGTTTTTGGCGAAGTTTCTGGCAGTATTTTAGTTGTTTCTATCTAGCTACTGTGTTGTACCTTGGAGGCCAGCGTAATTCACTAGGGAGGCAGTTTCTGGTGGTTTCTGGGGTCGACCATTCTTGGAATGGTTTGTGGATCTTATTGGGGTTGTTGAGGAGAGGAGGTTTGCTTATTTTCATCTCATTCCGGCAAGGGGATCAACCCCTAATCTTCAGTCGCTTCCAGTAGTAGCAGCGACATGACATTTTTCCAGTAGCTGGGACGCAGTTCTTATAGCAGCCATTTCAGATCTTTTTTGAGAGTGTTTTCTAACTTGCCTCGTGTAAGAATGCCTCTTTTACTTCATTTCATTTCTCATATTAATAAAATGGCTCATTATTTTCTCTATATGTTTTCTCGTTGCATTGCAGAAGTTGTCGTGGTTGCCGTAGTTGCTGTATTCTCTTTCTATTTCTATTATTGTATTTGAGCGCTATAGTTCTATACCACTTGGTGCGTTCTTCTATCACTATTAGACAGAGTCTGGAAAGGGCCAGGTAGCCTCTGGATCCAAGCTACTTTATTTCCATATTGTATGTAAGAATACTTTAGTTATTTAATATTAATGAAATAAAGTTTTATTTATGCTACATTGACTCTATGTTTATATGTATTTATGTATTTTATTACATTCGTGTATAATTATTGATCAATCGTATCAAAGGAGTCTCCTCTATCTCAATAATTCTTTTGATGTCTCAAACAAGATTAGATTATAAATATTTAGGGCTCAATATGGTTCAATCTATGCAAGATCAGCCTTATAGCAAACCCCCACGACCTCCCATGATAGAAGAAATGAAAGATGAGGTAGGAGGAAATCCTATCAAAACATTGCTCGAGGAGGCTCTCAAGAAACATAGGAACATGATAATGGATAAATTTACCCAGATCCTTTGACGCCTACCCACTAACGAGGCATATTCATCTGAAAGCTACTTCGGAGGTGTTATGCCTTTTAAGGTACAATTTAACTTCTACATTGCCATATTTTAGGGCCAAATAGATGCAAACACCATATATAGATGGTTGAATCTATTAGAAGTATATTTTATAGGTAATGAATTTTCCAATTGGGAAAATATTGCTTTTTCACTCCTTAAATCTAACCCCCATGTCAAGGAATAGTGAGAAAGCTACTGTGAGAAAAAGGATGAGAGGAAATCCTCCGTGTTCTCAACTTCCCCCACATGGAATTATTTCTGAGATGCCATCAAGTAACAATATTATCAATGGTGAGCTATGAGGATAACTACATATAATGTAATACGTTGCAGTAGCAAAGGGATCAAGATGTGCATGAGATGACGAATCTATTCCATAAACTACGTACAAAGTTGTGTATCAAATATTCAGAGAAACATTTGGTGCTTATGTACTACAATTGTTTGTACAGATACATCCAAGAGGAAATTGAGTTCGTCTACATTTTGAAGTGCAACTTATTCCTCTCCTCTACTCTACTCTACGTTGACTTCCCTCTTAGTGAACCTCTTCCTCTTTATATAGGTGTCCCAATCTCCTCCTTGAAATACCATGTATGTATTCTTATCCTATGGGAATCCCACCCTCCTACTCATAAGACCTCACTCTCTTGTTCTCTACTCTAATCTCTCTTTGCCACCCTACAATTAGCTCTTTATTGTTATCCCTTCATAGAATGTTTTTTTTTTTTTTCATTTTATGGGATTCTCTACATGCAATAATCCAAGTGGATATTGGTGGTGACCCATGTATTCCTACTAGACCTTGATTCAGTTTCTTATGTTTCCTTATTTATAGCAACATTTACTCTTTTTTGTAATTTTTTTGGGTCTTGGACTTTAGGAGCAGTTTTGACCCCCTAAATGGTGTTTTTTTTAGGTGTGCAAGAGGCCCATAGCCATAGGCATGGGCCTGTGACAAAAATTGTAGTACTCTAGGAAATCATTTCGAAGATATATCATATGTAACAAAAGGAGATAGTAGAACCAAGTTACGACTCCAGGAAGTTGGATGCCAAACTAACCCCAACGAGGCCCACAAACACTTGGCATTCCATATCTTGGGGTTATGGTTTTGGTTGTTTATGGTTTTACCATGTTTTTAAATAATAAAATGGCCCTTGAGGCTCGTTGTAACATAATTGAGAGGCATGTAACAATGACCACTCTTATCAGAGATAAGATACCATCACTCAAGCCAGTTTATTCCCATTATGTTTGTAAGCATATTTCAGTTATTTAATATTAATGAAATGAAGTTTTATTTATTATACATGTTTTCTCTTATTTTTATTTATGTATTATATTTTTTTTCTGCATAAATCAGAATCAGTGGTATCAGAGAGGTCTCCTCTTTCTCAATATTTATTTTAATGTCCCCAATGAGATCTGGGTATAAGGAGTTATGGCTCGATATGATTAAACATTTGCAAGATCAGCCTTGACAACCCAAATGAACTCCCATGGTCAAATAAAATAAAGACACACTAGCAGGAAATCCAATCAAAATATTGCTCGAGCAGGCCCTCAAGAAACAAAGGAACATGATGATGCATCAAATATCCTAGATCCTTCTACGCCTACCCAACGACGATGCATATTCATCTGAAATTCACTTTTGAGGTGCCACTCCTTTTAATGTACATGTTAACTTTGACACTCTCATATTTTAGGGCTAAATAGATGCAGGCATTGGAGATATATGTATGAATCTATTAGAAGGATATTTTTCAGTCCATCAATTTTTGAATCGGTAAAATGTTACATTTTCACTCCTCAAATCCACTCCCCATATCAAGGACTAGTGAGAAACCCAGTCTGAGAAAAGAGGCCGGAGGGAATCCTTTCTGTTCTCAGCTCCCCCAACTAGGAAATATTTCTAATATGCAATCAAGGAACAATATTACTCCACGTGGAGATATTAGGACAAGTAAAAATAATGTAATACATTGTGGAAGCAAAGGGATAAATATGTTCATGAGCTGACGAATATGTTCCATACCCTACACACAATGTTGGGTATCAAATATTCAAAGAAACATTTGGTGCTTAGTTACTACAACTATTTGCACATATACATCTAGGAGGAAATGGAGTTCCTTGACATCTCCTCCCTTGCTGCAGAATACAAATATGCTTCTTGGATTGAGAAGAAATTCAAATAGAAGAAGTGAGACTTTGGATCTGTGAATTAGAAGCAATAGAAAGGCACCCCCAAACTGGAGAGCAAAGGACAATGCTAAGGTGGGGAGGCCCATGACAACCCGACCAAGTAGAAAGTGAATAAAAACACCACAAATTCAAAGATGAACATGGTGAAGTGGTGTGAGTTCCATAAGAGCTTATCTCATAACAAAAGTGAGTATCAGGCCAATCTGCCACTGGTGGTTGAGCTCAGGGATTTTGAATTAGATGCATGTTACGAGTTTGAGTTAGAACCCAATAATGTCAATGAAAAAGGGAAGAATATTATTGATGTAGATACTAGTGCCACCATTACGATCACTAAGATCCAAAAGAAGGAACCCAAAGATCAAGAGGAGGGGTATAACCTATTCCCTTCCTAGATGTGGGTTAAGGGTTCCCCAATGCATTTTATTATCGACAACGAGAGACAAGGGAACCTCATTTAGAATAGGTGGTGAAGTGACTGGTCCTTTCGACCAAAACACCACCACATCTCTTCTTAGAGATAATATACCATCACCCGAGCCACTCTATTTTTATTTTTCCTATAAGAATATTTTAGTTATTTAATATTAATGAAACAAGGTTTTATTTATGCTACATCGACTCTATCTTTATGTTTATTTATGTATTTTATTTCATTCTTGCATAAATATAGATCAGTGGTATCAGAGCAGTCTCCTCCTCTCTCAATATTTCTTTGCATGTCCCCAACGAGATCTGGGTATAAGTAGTTAGGGCTTGATATTGTTTAAACTTTTCAAGATCAACCTTACAACAAACCCCAATGACCTCCCATGGTGGAATAAATTAAAGGTGATTTAGTAGGAAATGATATCAAAATATTGCTCGAGGAGGCCCTTAAGAAATATAGGAAGAGGATGATGGATAAATTTTCCTAGATCCTTCGATGCCTACCCACCAATGAGACATCTTCATCTGAAAGCCACTTTGGAGGTGCCACACCTTTTAAGGTACAAGTTAACTTTGAAATTCCCATATTTTAAGGCTAAATAGATACAGACACCATATATAGATGGTTTAATCTATTATAAGGATATTTTATAGTTCATGACTTTCCCAATCGGGAAAAGATTACTTTTGCACTCCTCAAATCTATCTCCCATGTCAAGGATTAGTGTGAAAGCCACTATAAGGAAAATGACAAGAGGGAATCCTTCGTGTTCTCAGATTCCCCCACCTGGAATTATTTCTGATATGAAATCAAGGAAAAATTTTATCGTAGGGGAGCTATGAGGATAAGTACATATAATGGAATGTGTTGCAACAACAAAGGGATCAAGATGTGCATGAGCTGAAAAATATGTTCCATACACATAGCTAAAAGTTAGGTATCAAGTATTCAAAGAAACATTTGGTGCTTAAGGACTATATTTGTCTGCACAGATACATCTAGCAGGAAATTAATTTCCTCTAAATGTTGAAGTGTAGGTTAGTCCTCTTCTCTACTCTAATCTATGTTGTGCTCCCTCTTGGTGCACATGTTCCTCTTTACATAGGTGTCCTAACCTCCTCCTTGAAATACCATGTCTTTATTCTTCTCCTATGGGAATCCCAACCTTGTACTCATAATAACCCACTCTCTTCTTCTCTACTCTAATATATCTACTACATCCAACAATTAGCTCTTTACTATTATCCCTTCTTAAATTGTTTGCTTTTGATCCATTTTCTCAGATTCTCTACATGCAGTGATTCAGGTGGATATTGGTGGTGACCCATCTATTCCTACTATATCTCAAGTAAGTTTCTTCTATTTCCTTATTTATAGCAACATTTACAATTTTTTTCTTGTTTTTTGGCTCCTGAAATTTTAGAGTAGTTTTGACCACCTAAATGGCACTTTTTTGAGTTGTGCAACATGCCGATAGATGTAGGTAGGGGAATCCAACAAAACTTGTAGTAGTTAGAGAGGTTGTTTTGAGGATATATCATATGCACCAAAAGGAGATGATATGACCAAGTGACGACCATGGGAAGTTGGCTGCCGAACTAACCTGAGCACGGTTCACAAACTCTTAGCTTTCCATCTCCTGGGGTTATGGTTTTGGTTTTTTAGGGTTTTCCCATGTTGTTCAATAATAAAAAGGCCCTTGATTCTCATTGTAACACAATTGAGAGGCATTTATCCATGACCTATCTTCTCATATATAAGACACCATAACCCAAGCTTGTTTATTTCCATTATTTATGTAAGCATATTTTAGCTATTTAATATTAATGAAATGAAGTTTTATTTATGTTGCATTTTTGTGTTTATGTTTATTTATGTATTCTATTACATTCCTGCATAAGCCTGGATCAGTGGTATCAGAGATGTCTCCTCTTTCTCAATATTTCATTGCATGTCCCCAATCAAATCGTGGTATAAGGAGTTAGGTCTTAATATGATTGAACCTTTGCAATATCAACCTCAAAAACCCCAATGAACTCCCATGGCGAAAGAAAATAAAGATGAGGTAGCAAGAAATATGATCAAAATATTTCTTGAGGAGGCCCTCAAGAAACAAAGGATCATGACGATGAATAAATTTTCACATATCCTTTGATGCCTACCCATCAATGACGCATATTCATCTGAAATCCACTTTGGAGGTGCGACTCCTTTTAAGGTACAAGTTAACTTTTGTAACACCACCAATTTCTGTGTTGAATTTGAAAAAGTTAGACATGTGAACTTTAATCCTAAGGGGAGTGGACCCCAAAGGATCAGTATAGTGTGAATGTAATTTACTATTTAAATTTATGAAATAAATAAAATGATTGTGCATATTGACCAAGATGAGAATTAGAGATCACTTGCCAAAATCCATGAGGATGGATAAGGCAATAAATCCCCACCATCTTTCAAAAATCCTTGAAAGAAATTAATTTAGATTTTGAGGAGGAATCTAAATTTCCCCAATGATGAGGAAAGTAGTTGGGAAGAGGTAATAAAAGCTGGAAAAGCTGAGGAAAAGCATAAAACAACTTTAAAGAGTCCCAAAATGGGAAGCCTAGGCTAAACAGGAAGATAAGCATCCTGCTATTCTGGACGCAGAATTAGAAACATGCTTTAGGGAAACATGAGCTTAAATAAGCTGTTCCTAAGCAGATCAGAGGTTGATCTGTGATGGAGGTGATCTCAGCTCGGGGGTGAGTTCTGGGAGACAAAGAGGACTCTAAGGTTGGGAGGTTGGTCATTTGCAATAGTGGTATGTTTCTGAAATTCTTGTTTATTTTGATTTATTATGGTATGAATTGGCTACATATAAAATTTAATGAAATGGTATGATTGATTTTAGTACTACATTTAACAAAATCCATCTTAAGGCATTCACCTTCCAGATTCTGTTTAGTTGAAGACCAGTAATCCATAGAGAATAAACCCATAGAAACTTTAAACCAAAGACGGTTTAAATCTGAAGGTACTTAGTCTCCATAGATAATTAAATATTAACTTGTTTCACATATATCTACAAAGGTGAAATTATATGCTCATATGTATGTTAGAAAACTATGGTAGCAGAACTGAAATTTACATGGTACAATAAAAGAGAAGCAAAGACATTAGAATATGTATTTCCAGATTTGCTAGCTCAAGAAGAAATTCTACTCCTTAGAAGTGCTATCTCAATTATAGCATTTATAGTGTATATTGCATTCTTTAATCTACCTCTAATCCTTGAAACAAATATCATAGCAAATTACTTAATCTGGAATTAAGGTGCACTGTTCAATTAACTATTGAATACATACATATATGAAAACAACAAAAAAAAATATAAGATCCGAGAGCTAAAACAATAGCTCCTTTTAACAACGATTACAAATTAGTAGTCGGTGGAAGAAATATAGATATGAACAATGTATCGATGTGAATTAATGTATGGTCAAACTATATGAACCATATATCTATGCGATTTAATGTATGGTCAAACTATATTAAATCATGGTGATTCTTTAAATTACTACGCATTGGGCCTGTTTCGATTTAATACCTCCAAGTTGTACAGACATGAATGTCCATGGCATTTTAGGTCTTATTTAGACATGATATGAAATAAACTGAGGAAAAATTCAAACGATGGTATACATTTTAACCATGTAGTTTTAAACATGCATGTGAATACATATTATTTATATTCATATCATATTCATGTTATCTATCATATGACTATGATCTATCATATGGATACTCATATTTAAACGATGGTAGATAACCAACACAACTATAAAACTACGATTTGACGCGGCGATAGCAAGGGCCGAGTACCCAACCTGTACGCAGGGTATCGAATGCCCATATGTCATGGGTGGAAAGTATTTTTTTGCCAGAAGGTAGTATATTACATTTGCAAGGCAGTGCAGCCCTGGCTATTTTAGTGCAGAGCGTTACTAGTATCAAAAACGAAAAAAATTACAGAGGGCGCAATCACGTTAAGGAAGGGAATTACCGACATGGGAGCTCATCTTTTCCTCTGGCGCGGTTCGTTAGCTACCTGTGCCATCTGCAACAAAGCCAAACGAAAAATTTTGGACTCGAATGGCCAATACGCTGCATAGTTACGATTTAGATAGGGCAACGAAAACATAAAACCGATTCAAAACATAGGTCCCGACAGTTAGTACTGGATATCAATAACCCTAGAGTTCTAGAACGCACGCAAATACATCAGAGGCATGAATCTCTGCAATGGTATGACAGAAACTCGAGCTTCACCTATGCGGATCGCATTGCGTTAAAAGAAATAAAAACCAGAGGTCAATACGCCATCACCGAAAAGAAAAAAAAAAACTATAATAATAAAAACAAGGATATGTATGATTTACGATGAGCGCGGCTAGTCAACCCCACCGTCTGCACCCTCTGCACAAAACTATCAGTGCATGATTAGACACGGCATTACCTGACGAGATCAAAATAGGTTGCATAACATAAAGGACAAAAAAAAGAAAACTTACGCTCGAACTCTCCACGGAGCTGTAGCCGATGCCTTTAAGCCGACTTGGTATTCCTGCACCTCATCCAAAGGAAAGATTCGCTCCTTCGGTGAACGAATTGTGAACAAAGACAAATACAATAACCAGAGTAAGACTTAACCGTAAACTGAGCCAGCTATATAAGGCGGAGGGAAAGGTGAGTGGCATCGAGCTTACGCCGCAGAGATAAATGGGAAGGGTAGGAGAAACCCTAATCCCACTGCCCCAAAACAAATCAGAAAAATCCCAAAGTCGATTTGGAAAACCCAGCTTAGTCGACATAGGGGTACTCGGTGATGTAAATAAGTTGCAGACGAGGTACTGAGACGCAGAAGTTGGCTCGCACAGTACTGGGCCAGACTGGAATGACAAATGGAAGCGTTACACGCAAATTACTTACTGGGTATGAGTCTGCAAGCGCCGGCATCTGGTACTTCAATCTCCTGAGCGAGACACTCACGCGTAAAAACCTTCCAAACGTCATTGTAGAGCACACGTTAAACGGACCGGTCGGATCACTAAGCTATCTTTGCTATCTCCATCCTGATCGATACGCATGGTGCGTCTTGTGCGTCTGAACCAAATCGTATGTGCACGTTTCAAATCCTGAGAATTATAATGGTCGACGCAGTAACTCGACCCTCTAGTCTGTATGGTGCATAGATGCCAATAACTGTCACGATCTGATATGTATGAGTCGGGGGTATGGAGAAAAGGAAAGAGAAGATGTTGAAGCTTGGTTGCTGAACATGATTAAGTATTTCCAAGTTTATGAATATGAGAGCAATGTGAAGGCCAGATTAGCTGTGTATCAGCTACAAGGAAAAGCTACACTGTGGTGGGAGGAGACAAAAATGGTGCATGCCATTGATGAAAAGACAGTTACTTGGGAAGATTTTCAGGCTAAGTTCAAAAATCGTTATTTGAACGAACATTATTATGATGATAAAGCTAAATAATTCCATGAACTTAGACTAGGACAGCTCACTATCGATGAGTTTGTCACTAAGTTTACCAATTTACTGAGATATGTCCCTTACATTAGGGAAGAAAAGGCAAAGGTACAAAGGTTTTTGAATTGCTTGCCTACTGTGTACAAGGAGAAAATTGAGTTTGACAACCCAAATACAATGGACGAAGCGGTTAGAAAAGCAAGATTATGCTATCAGCAGTTTAAAGGTAAGGCTGAACAAGGGAAGAGCTGGTTGAACAAGGGTGAGTTCAAAGGGAAAAGACAAAAACCAGCATATCTAAGGAATGTTGGCAGAGATCATCAGAGGAAAAAATTCAATAAACCAAAAGAAAGCCAAACTGCTCAGTCCCAAGTGGCTTCAAAACAAGTAGAAGGGAACAATAAAAAGGAAGGGACAGTCAGAATGAAGGAACATTTGAAATGTTGGGGCTGTGGAGAACCCCATATGATGAGGGACTGCCCCCATCGAAATATTCACATGATCAGCAGAGAGCGAGAGGCAACAACAGTAAATGACATAGCCAGAAATATACCAATTATCAGTGCAGCATTGGAAAATCGACAAGCAGAACATCAAGCAACCATGGTGGAAATGGAGGGTAAGATTTCTGACCTACCTGTTACTGTTTTGATTGATCCAGGTGCTTCTTTGAGTTAAATTAGTACTGGAATTGTAGAAAAATGTAAAATTAAACCTGAAAAATTTTACCAGTCATGGTTGGTACAACTGGCCACTGGAACTAAGAGAAAAGTCACACATAAATTGTCCAAAACAGCAATACAATTAAATTGTTTTTCAACAGAAGTAAATTTTAACATATTTCCATTAGGATCCTATGATCTGCTGATTGGAATGGATTGGCTGGAAAAGAAGAAAGCTCTGATGAACTGCTGGGATAAAACCCTGCAGTGTGTCGATGAAGAAGGGAAACCTTTTACACTAAAAGGGAAACCAAAATCCATTTCAGTAAGACAAATATCAGCATTACAATTAAAAAGAACAGCTAGAAAAGGATACCAAGTTTATGCAGTACATGTGGAAGAAGTAGAACAGAGAACTGAAGAACATCTACTGAGTCAATTACCAGTGGTAAGGGAATTTAAAGAAGTTTTCCCAGATGAGATTCCTCATCTTCCCCCCAAAAGAGAAATTGACTTTTCCATAGTTCTGGTGCCGGGAGCCACACCTATTTCCCGAGCCCCCTATCGAATGAGTCCGCCTGAACTCATGGAGCTGAAGATGCAGCTGCAAGAATTACTGGATAAAGGTTACATTAGACCAAGTGTGTCTCCGTGGGGAGCACCATTTTTATTTGTGAAAAAGAAAGATGGAACTTTTAGGATGTGCATTGATTATCGTCAACTGAATAAGTTGACCATTAAGAATAGATATCCACTCCCTAGAATTGATGATCTTTTTGATCAAGTGAGAGGGGCCTCAGTGTTTTCCAAGATTGACTTAAGAACTAGGTATCACCAACTCAGAATCAAGGAAGAAGATATTAGCAAAACAAATTTTCAAACTCGGTATGGACACTACGAATTTGTAGTCCTACCTTTTGGATTGACAAATTCCCCTGCCACCTTTATGTGCCTGATGAACAGTGTGTTAAATAATTATTTGGATAAATTTGTTCTGGTGTTCATAGATCATATTTTAGTCTACTCTAGAAACAAAGAGGAACACAAGGAACATTTGCGGATAGTGTTGCAAACTCTGAAAGAAAATCAGCTATATGCCAAGTTCAGTAAATGTGAATTTTACAAGGATAAGATTCAATATTTGGGCCATATTATTTCTGAAAAAGGGCTTGTAGTTGATCCTGAAAAGATAAAAGCCATTAATGAATGGCCAGTCCCAACTGATGTCTCAGCAGTAAGGTCATTCATGGGGATGGCAGGCTACTATCGTAGATTTGTGGAGAGATTTTCTGCCATTGCACATCCCATCACTTCATTGCAAAGAAAGGGTTTCAAGTTCATGTGGACTGAGAAATGTCAAGTCAGTTTCAAACAATTAAAACAAAAACTTATTTCAGCCCCTATACTAAAAATCGATGATCCTGATAAAGAATTTGTTGTATGTACAGATGCTTGCAGAGAGGGGCTAGGAGGAGTCCTATTGCAGGAAAATTCAGTTATTGCATATGAATCTAGAAAACTGAAAATACATTAACAGAATTATAGTGCATATGATTTAGAATTTGCAGCTGTTATCCATGCTTTAAAAATGTGGCGGCACTATCTTCTTGGGAAAAAGTTCACATTGATGACTGATCATATTAGCCTCAAATATTTCTTTTCCCAAACTGACCTGAATGCAAGGCAAGCCAGATGGTTGTCCTTTTTAAGTGAATTTGATATGGACATAAAACATATCAAGGGAAAAGAAAATAAAGTTGCTGATGCATTAAGTAGAAATTCTTGTCAAAATTTAAACAGCATTGGGAGTAGTGCCCAGATGGAGGTAGAGGAATTAGTGAGAAAAGCAACAAATCAAGATCCCAACTATGAAACACTCTTGGTGAAACTACAGAAAAGGGATAAAACTGATTTCACTCAAAACAAAAAAGGGCTACTCTATTACAAAAAAAGGTTGTATATTTCAAATGTAGAGTCATTAAAAAGAGAAATTTTAGATGAATATCACAAACAGCCCTATGCAGGACATCCAGGATACCAAAAGATGTTAACAGCCTTGAAGAAAAATTTGTTCTGGCCAGGAAGGAAGAGAGATGTGGCATAGTATTTAAGTAGATGTATGGAATGTAAATTAGTCAAAGTTGAGCATCAACACCCAACAGTGCTTTTAAACCCTTTGCCAATTGCAGAATGGAAATGGGACACAGTCTCCATGGATTTTATAACAGGGTTACCCAAAACTAAATATCAACATGATTCTGTAATGGTAGTAGTAGACACTCTCACAAAAGCTGCCAAATTTATACCAGTAAAGTCTACCTTTGGGACAGCTCAAGTAGCGAATGTGTTCTTAAAAGAGATAGTAAGGCTTCATGGGGTGCCAAAGGTAATTGTTTCAGACTGGGATGCTAAGTTTACTGCAGCCTTCTGGAAGGGATTATTTGGAGGGATGGGTACTAAGTTGAATTTTAGTACTGCCTATCACCCTCAAACCGATGGGCAGACAGAGAGGATTAATCAAGTATTGGAAGATATGCTGAGAATGTATGTGATGGATAGACAGTATTTGCATTTAGCCGAATTTTCCTATAATAACAGCTACCAATCTTCTATCAATATGAGCCCATTTGAAGCACTATATGGTAGGAAGTGTCATACTCCTTTGAGTTGGAGCCAACCTGAGGATAAATTAATGCTGGGACCTGATGCCTTACAGGAGATGGAAAGAATTGTTAAACAGATACAGGGAAATATCAAGACAGCACAAGATCGCCAGAAAAGCTATGCTGATAAGAAAAGAGTGCACCGAGAATTCAAAGTGGGGGATCATGTGTATTTGCGCATCAAACCCAAAAAGAGCACACTTTATGCTGGAAGTTGTGCAAAACTTGCTCCTAGATATTGTGGGCCTTTTGAAGTTTTAGAAAGGGTGGGAACAATGGCTTACAAACTGGCCTTACCCCCCCATGTTAGAGTTCATAATGTGTTTCATTTTTCGTTATTAAAAAGATATCTGCATGATGCTTCTCACATAGTTGATTGGAATGTTGTACAGGTGGAACCAGAAGGGGAGTTTCTGCCAGAACCGCTTCAAATATTGGAGCGGGAAGAAATTGAATTGAGAAACAGAACAGTGGCCAGAGTAAAAGTGCAGTGGAAGTAATTTACTGCTGAAGAAGCTACCTGGGAAAGGGAAGCTGAAATGATGGAAAAATATCCATTTTTGTTTAAGTGAACTCTAGTAGTTGAATAACAACACCGAGGACGGTGTTTATTTTCAGAGGGGGAATATGTAACACCCCCAATTTGTGTGTTGAACTTTTAAAGTTAGACATTGAACTTTAATCCTAAGGGGGTGGACCGCAAAGGATAAGTATGGTGTGAATGTAATTTAATATTTAAATTGATGAAATAAATAAAATGATTGTGCATATTGACCAAGATGAGAATTAGAGATCACTTGCCAAAATCCATGAGGATGGATAAGGCAATAAATCCCCACCATATTTCAAAAATCCTTGAAAGAAATTAATTTAGATTTGAGGAGGAATCTAAATTTCCCCAATGATGAGGAAAGTAGTTGGGAAGAGGTAATAAAAGCTGGAAAAACTGAGGAAAAGCATAAAACAGCTTTAAAAAGTCCCAAAATGGGAAGCCTAGGCTAAGCAGGAAAGAAAGCATCCTGCTATTCTGGACGCAGAATTAGAAACATGCTTTGGGGAAACATGAGCTTAAATAAGCTGCTCCTAAGCAGATCAGGGGTTGATCTGTGATGGAGGTGATCTCAGCTCGGGGGTGAGTTCTGGGAGACAAAGAGGACTCTAAGGTTGGGAGGTTGGTCATTTGCAATAGTGGTAAGTTTCTGAAATTCTTGTTTATTTTGATTTATTATGGTATGAATTGGCTACATATAAAATTTAATGAAATGGTATGATTGATTTTAGTACTACATTTAACATAATCCATCTTAAGGCATTCACCTTCCAGATTCTGTTTAGTTGTAGACCAGTAATTCATAGAGTAGAAACCCACAGAAACTTTAAACCAAAGACGGTTTAAATCTGAAGGTACTTAGTCTCCATAGATAATTAAATATTAACTTTTTTCACATATATATACAAAGGTGAAATTATATGCTCATATGTACGTTAGAAAACTATGGTAGCAGAACTAAAATTTACATGGTACAGTAAAAGAGAAGCAAAGACATTAGAATATGTATTTCAAGATTTGCTAGCTCAAGAAGTAATTCTATTCCTTAGAAGTGTTATCTCAATTATAGCATTTATAGTGTATATTGCGTTCTTTAATCTACCCCTAATCCTTGAAACAAATATCATAGCAAATTACTTAATCTAGAATTAAGGTGCACTATTCAATTAACTATTGAATACATATATATGAAAACAACAAAAAATATAAGAGCCGAGAGCTAAAAAAATAGCTCCTTTTAACAACGATTACAAATTAGTAGTCGGTGGAAGAAATATAGATATGAACCATGTATCGATGCGAATTAATGTATGGTCAAACTATATGAACCATATATCTATGCGATTTAATGTATGTTCAAACTATATTAAATCATGGTGATTCTTTAAATTACTACGCATTGGGCTTGTTTCGATTTAATACCTCCAAGTTGTACAGCATGAATGTCCATGACATTTTAGGTCTTATTTAGACATGATATGAAATAAACTGAGGTAAAAATCAAACGATGGTATACATTTTGAACATGTAGTTTTAAACATGCATGTGAATACATATTATCTATATTCATATCATATTCATGATATCTATCATATGACTATGATCTATCGTATGGATACTCATATTTAAACGATGGTAGATAACCAACACAACTATAAAACTACGAGTTGACGCGACGATAGCAAGGGCCGAGTACCCAACCTTTACGCAGGGTATCGATGCCCATATGTCGCGGGTGGAAAGTCTTTTTTTATGCCAGAATGTATTATATTAAATTTGCAAAGGCAGTGTAGCCTGGCTATTCTCGTGCAGAGCGTTACTAGTATCATAAACGAAAAAAAATACAGAGGGCGCAAGCGCGTTAAGGAAAGGAGTTACCGACATGGGAGCTCGGCTTTTTCCCTGGCGTGGTTCGTCAGTCAGCTAGGCCATCTGCAACAAAGCCAACGAAAAATTTTGGACTCGAATGGCCAATACGCCGCTGACCATAGTTGCGATTTAGATAGGGCAACAAAAACATAAAACCTATTCAAAATGTAGGTCCTAACAGTTAGTACTGGATATCAACAACACTAGAGTTCTGGAATGCAAGCAAATAAATCAGAGGCATGAATCTCTGCAATGGTATGACAGAAACTCAAGATTGACCTATGTGTAGGGGTTGAATTCTACCCTGGGATCGCATTGCTTTAAAAGAAATAAAAAAACCAGAGGTCAATACGCTATCAAACAAAAAAAAAACAAAAAAAAACTATAATAATAAAAACGAGGATATGTATGAGTTACGATGAGCGCGGCCTGAAAACCCCACCGTCTGCACCCTCTGCACAAAAAAATCAGTGGATGATTAAACACGGCATTACCTGACGAGATCAAAATGGGTTGCAGAACATAAAGAAATATAAAAACCTTACGCTCGAACTCTCCATGGAGCAGGAGCTGATACCCTTAAGCCGACTTGGTATTCCTGCACCTAATCCATAGGGAAAGATTCGTGCCTTCGGTGAATGAATTGTGAACAAAGACAAATACAACAACCAGAATAAGACTCAACTATAAACTGAGCCAAATATATAAGGCGGAGGGAAAGGTGAGTGGCGCCAAGTTTATGCCGCAGAGATAAATGGGAAGGGCAGGAGAAACCCTAATCCCACTGCCCCAAAACAAATCAGCAAAATCCCAAAGTCGATTTGGAAAACCCAGCTTAGTCGACATAGGGGTACTCGGTGATGTAAATGAGTTTCAGACGAGGTACTGAGACGCAGAAGTGGTTCACACAGTACTAGGCCAGACTGGAATGACAAATGGAAGCGCTACACTCAAATTACTTGCTGGGTATGAGTCTGCAGGCGCCGACATCTGGTACTTCAATCTCCTGAGCGAGATGCTTTCCCTGCATAACAAACCATCAAAACATCAGAATGAAACCACACGTTAAACCAGACCAGTCAGATCACTAAGCTATACTGCTATCTCCATCCACAATCAGTACGCATGGTGCGTACTATGCGTACAAAGACCAAATCGTATGTGCACCGTTTCAAACCAAAACAATTATAATTCGACGCCAGAGGCAAGGCGCTCTGATCTGTATGATGCATAGACGCCAATATGCATGACTATCAACATCATTACATGTGGTAATATTCATAAGAGTATAAACCAGTTATAATATACCCTGTCACGACGAATTAAAAAAAAGAAGAAGAAGGGTTGAATAATAAAACAACGCCAACAAGTTTCATAATTAGGGTTTGGTTTATATCGGGACTGGTAGGTCTCGGCGTTCCATAATTAATAGTTGAATCACTGTTATATTTATCAATAGTCCGCGACGATAACTGAAATGGGTGTAGACTCATCGACGTATGAAATTAGTAGTAGGTACACGCTATACTTTATATACACAAGCGTTATTTCAACGTATGGGTAAGGTATAGGTATATTAGGTATAGTATATGCTTGATGCGGATTGGATTATATTGTCAAATGGTATATATATGTGTTATATATATATATGCCGATTCAATGATATTATTAAAGGGGGTGTTTTGTAAATATGTGTTATATATATGTATGCGCCTTCAAATAAATTTTATCAAAGGGTATATATATATATATGTGTGTGTTATATATATATATATATATATGCGCATTCAAGTAATATTATCAAAGATTATATATATATGTGTTATATATATAAGTGATATAGGTGTTATATGTGTATGGCTTATATGATGTTATCGAAAGATATTAATGTACATAGGGTCTAGACTTATATTATATCCAGGAGGAGTATCCTATGTTGATATAGAGGGGGTATAGAATTTTATATACATGGTTTTAATGTACACATGGGGAATATTGAATGTTATTAGGAAGGGATAGTGGGAGAGAGATCTTAAAATTTAAAAAGATGGAAATAAAAATCGAATTTCGGAACTGAATATTCAGACCACCAGGTAAATAAAAATGAAACCCCAGTATATATATGTGGAAAAAAAAAAAAAACATTCCTTAAACTGGAGGTGTTACAACTTTAAAATTCCCATATGTTAGTGTCAAATAGATGTAGACACCAATGATATATGTTTGAATCTATTACAAGGATATTTTTTAGTTCATGATTTCTCCAATCGGGAAAATATTGCATTTGCACTCCTCAAATCCACTCTTCATGTCTAGGACTAGTGAGAAACCTAGCATGAAAAAATAGATGAGAGGGAATCCTCTTTGTTCTCAGCTCCACCAACTGGGAATTAGTTATGAGATGCAATTAAGGAACAATATTAATCGATGTGGAGCTATTAGGAAAAGTATAATTAATGGAATACGTTGTGGAAGAAAAGGGATCAATATGTGCATGAGTTAATGAATCCGTTCCATACCCTACGCATAATTTTGGGTATAAAATATTTAGAGAATTTTTTTTTTATTAAGTACTATAACTATTTGCACAGATACATCCAGGAAGAAATGGAGTTCCTCGAAATCTCCCCCCTTAGTGAAAAATACAGTTACGCTTCCAGGATTGAGAAAAAATTAAAATAGAAAAAGTGACACTTTGGATCTGTGAATTAAGAGCAAGAGAAAGGTGCCACCAAGCTGCAGAACGAAGGGCAATGCCAAGGTGGGTAGGCCCATGACAACACAACCAAGCAACAAGTGAAGAAAAACACCAAGAAGTCAGAGATGGACATGGGGAGGTGGTGTGAGTTCCATAAGTGCATCTCTCATAGTAAAAGTGAGTATCAGCCCAATCTGTCACTAGTGGTTGAGCTGCAGGCTTCCGAATTAGATGCATGTTCCGAGCCTTAGTAATTACCTCGACAAGGAAAATAAAAAATGGAAGAAGATTATAGATGTAGATCCTAGTGCCACCATTGTGATCACCAAGATCCAAAAGGACAAACCTGAAGATCGAGAGGAGGGGGAGAACCTATTCCATCCCTAGATGTTGGTGAAGGGTACCCCATTGCAGTTCATTATTGACAACAGGAGCCAAAGGAACCTCATTTCGGAAGAGGTGGTGAAATGGCTAGGCTTGCTGACCAAAACACACCCACAACCGTACACCATCAAGTGGCTTCACCAAGGACTGGATCTTCGTTTTACCCAACATTGTCACCTTCGCTATAGCATCAAACCCTTCATGGATGAGTTATTATGTGACGTTTCTCCTCTAGAGGTTTGAGATGTATTATTAGGCCAACTATACTTATGAAAGGGACATGTTGTGTTTGAGTATAGGCCTCGCACATGTATTGTTAATTAGGGTAATACGTTGTATAGGATAACAAAGGTAGCACCGCCTACCTCCATCTCTTTTATCGTTGCAAAGAAATGTTGTAAGTTCATTTTCCAAATAGGGAAATTTTCTTTTCTTATGATCTACCCTTAGGGCAGGAAGAAGACTGTGGCCATGAACTCCAGGGAGGGATACTCTTTACGGAAAAAAATAGATGGAGAAGTTCATGGAGGATTATGGGGACATATTAACCCCACCCGTAGGGGTGTCTCTTCATTGTAAAGTCAAGCACTCAATCGATCTACCCCAGGCATGCCACTACTTAATGGACCAATATATCGATCCTCTATTCTATAGAATGACAAAATCAAGAGACAGATATAGGACCTCCTATAGAAAGGGCACAACTACCGAGTTCATCATCCTATGGGAGCCCAATTGTGTTGGTACAAAAGAAGAATGGCACTTCGACACTCTATATTGGCTATCGGGTGCTGGACAGTATCTCTGTCTGGAAAAGGTACATGATCCCACAAATTGATGACCTACTAGACAAACTAAAGGGTTCCATATATTTCAGTAACATTAACTTGATGTCCGGGTATCACTAGGTACCAATCCAACCCTCCAATGTGTGGAATGATACCTTCAATTCCATGGAGGGCCATTTTGAATGACTCATCATGCCTTTCAGGTTGACAAATGCTCTCACAACCTTAATTAGTTTGATGGATGATAGGTTGAAACCATTCACCAACTCTATAAGAATATTTTGGTTATTTAATATCAATGAAATGAAGTTTTATTTATGTTGCATCAACTCCGTGTTTATGTTTATTATCTATTTTATTACGTTCCTGCATAGGTTTGGATCAATGCTATTAGAGAGGTCTCCTCTTTCTCAATATTTCTTTGCATGCCCCCAACGAGGTGAGGATATAAGGAGTTAGGGCTTGATATGGTTGAACCCTTGCAAGATTAGAATTGCAGCAAACCCCAACGAACCTCCCATTGGCGGAAGAAAATAAAGAGCAGCTAGAAGAAAATCCTATAAAAATATTTCTCGATGAGGCCCTCAAGAAACATAGGAGCGTGATGATGGATAATTTTTTTGAGATC
The DNA here is from genome assembly GCA_034641835.2 of Pinus albicaulis. NCBI lineage: Eukaryota > Viridiplantae > Streptophyta > Pinopsida > Pinales > Pinaceae > Pinus > Pinus albicaulis. Next base: position 94,562 of record JAXQQM020074425.1, read on the forward strand.
CTCCGACACCTTCCCACCGATGACGCATTTTCATATGAATGCAAATTTGGAGGTGCCACCCCTTTTAAGGTAAAATTAACTTTTAAATTATCATATTCTATGTCCAAATAGATGCAGACAACATAGATAGATGGATGAATCTATTAGAAGGATATTTTTTAGTCCATGTCTTTTCCAATCGGGAAAATATTACTTTTCACTCCACAAATCCACCCCCCACGTGTACAACTAGTGGGAAACCTACTGTGAGAAAAAGGATGAGAGGGAATCCTCCATGTTCTCAGCTTCCCCCACTTGGAGTTATTTATGAGATGCAATCAAGGAAAAATATTATTGATGGGGAGCTATGAGAAGAAGTACATATAATGGAATACATTGCAGTAGAGAAGAATCATGATGTGGATGAGCTGATGAATATGTTTCATACACTATGAACAAAGTTGGGTATGAAATATTTGAAGAAACATTTGGTGCTTAAGTACCATAATTGTTTGCAGAGATAGATCTAGGAGGAAATATAGTTCTGTTGAGGCCTCGAAATTCTGCTGCCAAAACATTGGGGAAAACCACCTGGTTCGGAACTTAAAGAAGCTCCTTTTCCATTTGGTGTAGTGGCTCTGACTGGGGATAATGGGACCAGCATCCCAATAAGGATGATTTTGAGGGTGTTTTGATTACACAACATGCAAATGGAAAATGATTTTAATCTATCACATGCATCTATCTAAACTATATATTCTACTCTATACCCGGGGTGTTTCTTCATTTATTCGATCTAAAGAGATATCTTTCAACTATTAGTAATATAGATCATTTAATAGTTGAAAGAGATGAAAATTGTGTAAGATGATTCTTCTAAAAAAGTACTTTGATTAGAATAATTGTGAGAAATATATCGCATTCATATGTGTGATTATATATTTAATAAGAAATCAAAGACAAATATTATAACATAAGTGCATGTAACATTCATCTATAATAACGTTTCAAATTTATAATGCAATGAAAATATGAATGCCTATCAAGAAACTAAGGCTTAAAACAAGTGAATAAAAGTACCATATGTACGAAGTTCTACTCATGTAAACTGACAAGAATTGATCTTCTCCTCTTCATTTTCGAGAAATTTAAAGAGTACAGTAGTGAAACATTAGTTAAACATTTTTAATTGTCAAAATATAATAGCTTGTGTTCCACTAATTCATCAAAGCATTCACAAACTTACATTAGTTCTTTGTTTGCAAATGTTTTGGACAAATTTCTCGACCCTTCTCTAAACGCATGAGAGAGGTTTAAATACTAAGATAACTATGTTCTAAAATTGATTATTACAAAAATATAGAGAATGCTTCAAACAACCATCCTTGTAATACTAAATTAAGCTACAATCTAGGAAAATAAAGTAAAAATATGATTTATGAATTCCGCCCTTTCTTTTGGATTTGAACACGAAGTTGAAAAATATCTAGCATGGTTTTGAGCTGAGTTGGCTGCGAAATCCTTGATCTGACTTGTCCCTTGAATACTTCATTTGAGAGTGTTGGTTGTGATATTCTTGTTGAATCTATTATATACTGCAGGTTCTAGTACTAATGATAAGGTTTGATCAAAAAATTCCAATAATTTTATTGATCAAGCTTATTTACCTTTTTAATTGTTTCCTCCTTCATTTTTTCCTTTTGTTTCCACGGTGCTTTCGGTATTTGTTTGATTTTAGAGCACTTCATATGTGCACTCTATGATGAGTTACACTTTCAACGGCTATTTACACGAGAGATTCGGTAATTTTCATTTGATAATCTTGATGCTTTCCTTTGTTGCTTTCTCTGCTTTCTTTATCTGTGCTTTCCAATATTTTAAATAGATTTCCTTGTGGAAATTATCTAGCTAAGGTAGATTAGCTTCCTTGCCTGAGTCTGAAGCTTGCCATTGAATGTGTTCATTCATTTTCTTCTCAATCTTTTCACATTAAAGTTTCCAGATAGCTATTTGTTGGATCAATATTTCATTTGGGTCACAATAAGAGCCAGTAATAAAAGTTCGTTGGCAAAATACTTCATGTTATTTCCTTAACTTAGTATTCATATCCAACGCTTATTTTATGAATTTTTATAACAGTGGTTGGCTTTGTACCATCACCCGAGATAGTCTATTTCCATTCTATCTATAAGCATATTTTAGTTATTTAATATTAATGAAATGTAGTTTTATTTGTGTTGCATCAACTCTATGTTTATGTTTATTTATGTATTTTATTTCATTCCTACATAAGTGAGGATCAGTGGTATTAGAGTGGTCTCCTCTTTCTGAATATTTCTTTGCATGTCCCCAAAGCGATTAGGGTATATGGAGTTAGGGAACGATATTGTTGAAACATTGCAAGATCAACCTTATAGCAAACCCTAGCGACCTCCCATGGTGGAAGAAAGTAAAGACGAGGTAGGAGGAAATCCTATCAAAATATTGCTCGAGGGGGCCACCAAGAGACATAGGAACACGATGATGGATAAATTTTCCAAGATAATTCGACACCTACCCATCGATGATGCATCTTCATCTAAAATCATCTTTAGAGGTACCACTCATTTTAAGGTACAAGTTTACTTCAACATTCCCATACACTTTTCATTGTTATATGCTACAACATGGGGGTTAGGGGTAGTATGTATTTATACTATCAACCTAAAATGACCAAATGGGTTATAGGCATGGCGTAATCCAATATCATATAGAAGTTATAGTAGCTCATTAACCACTTAAACAATGTTTTTATAACGGTATAGTAAATGTAAAGGAAAAATACTAAACCAAGTATTAGGAAATGAGGTGTTCATGAAGGGATAAAAAGGAAACATGTATTCATAAATGTTTTAGAAAATTTCTTGATGCTCATAAACATAATGTATAAACTTGTTGATACACATTGCTACAAATCACCCAATATGAATGACTAGTATGAAATTATAAACTACAATAGCAAAATCTAAATCATCATAAATTGAAAATACCACGGGTAAATACCACAGTTTATAAAATCTATGGGTGAATACCATGGGTGAATATGGGTAAATATAGTAGATTATGATGGTAAGAACTAAATAACAATGTAATTAGATTCACACTTCATTATTATCCTTTCTTTTTTCTGTTATCATATATTTTATAAATGCATGTTTTTATCATTCAGTATCTTGAATAGAAAAATGTTTAGTTGTATAACCCAGGGAGGTTCAAAGATTAATGTTTTTTAATAGTTTTACGTGGTAACTTATATGATAGGAAACGGATATCTTCTAATGTTTTTTTCTTTAGAATAGATGGCTGTTATGAATAGGAATGGTCCTAGTTGTCTTTGGCACATAAAACATTGAAGAGGGGAGGGTTGAGTGACTATAGATATCAAATAAGGAGTCTGTTATGATGTGTATTCCTAGGTGTTTCTTTTGTAAATGTGATCCTAGCCAACGATGGAAAGGTTAATCATCTAGTCTTCCGAATGTGTTTGAAAATGAGAATTCCATCCACTTGTTGAGTTTAACTTGAGTCTAAATATAGTCTAAATTTAGTTTATAATATCTCTAACTTCATTTCTCCATGAGGAATCAATCTATCGCACAAGAGTGTACAAGAATGAGAATTAATGTAACATAATTGAGCCTATGGTGGGGTGGAATGGGGCTAGCCTTCCATCAATTTCTAGTATCTTTTACAGTCATAATAGATAAATAGTTATTTTTGTGTTAATGATGTTTTCTAATAGATGGTTTAGTGACATACATGATTATTTTGTTTTGTTATAATAATTTGATGCGGATTTTTATATGTATTAAATTCTAAGAGCAATGGCTAAGGGTGATAGGCATATTAAATTCTTCTTTCAACATGTCACATTTGAATTTATGTTATATATATTCTTCTAGGAGATTCCAGAAGTTAAAACATGGAAAATATAAAATAAAAATAATCCAAATCCTTGGTCCAATTTTTGGATATTTGGCTATGAAATATTCGATGATATATTTAGAGGAATTTGAGCTTCTTCGATACTCCTAAAGTCATGTATCAAGTAATTCAATTTGGAATTTCTGCTATAACTTTTCTTTTGGGAGGTTACAAAAGCTAAATCTTGGAGCATAGTAAGGGAAACCACCATTGATTTTATGGTTCAATTTTTAGAGTTAGGATTTCTATAATTATGATATACCCCCTGAGGAAGTTTCCATATTAGGTTGCATGCTAAGTATTTGCAAAAATGCCTAAACAGATTAATGATTCATTGCATAAAATATATAAAATGAAATTCCACAACTCTGTTTTTCATGCATGAGGATATTATTGTTATATGTAATAATTGTTGTATAACATTAATATTGAATAAATTTTTGTTTAAGAAGTTTCCATTTTAATTTTCATGCTAAGTCCCTAGAAATGCCTAAATGGTTTAAGGATTCATTACATAAAATCTTTTTAATGAGATTCTCCAATAAAAATTTTGTTTTATAGATGGCCATATTACTGCAATATGTTGGAATTATTATGTAGGATTACTATTCAAGCTCACCTATTTCTATTTGCATGCAAAGCATTTAAATAAATTTGTGAAATTTCTTTAATTACAATTTTCATACAGACAATTTGATTAAATACCACTCAAATACACAAATGAAAAGTTATATGATTAAATCATATAATTTTGTTAGTACGTTAAAGTGTAATCAAATAAATGCTTCTTATTTGATTTCGTACAAAATATTTGACAAAATGTCTACAATAAAAAGACTAAATAAGTGGTTCTATAGAAATAATTTGAATAAATGCTTACATGTAATGTGTTTGACAATATTTATGGAAGTTGAAAATCAATTTTTTCCAAATATAGTTACGTGAAAATTAGTAGGGGTATGTGAAAAGGTGTTATAAGACCTTATTGTAAGTTAGTAAGAATAAAAAGAAATTTTCAGGTACCCCATAACCTACGTAGTTAGTTTAGGGAACTAGGCATGTGACACTATTATAACATCTTTATCAACCCTATTTATCTAAAATGCATTACATTTCCCTAAAGCATCAGATACTTGTGTTTGGTTGACTCAAGTCTTTTACATATTTCGTTAAATACTAGGTGTATGGTGTTATACTAACTCAAGGGTTTTGATTAATAAAGACAATATTTCTATTTTAAATCTTTCATTAAAGTGTAGGTGTGTGGTGTTACACTACCTGAAGGGTTTTGATTAATAAATAAAAAATTTCTATTTTATATTCTTGGATATTTCTTGGAATTTATTGGAAGTTATTAGGCACATTTTCGATTATCAAATATCTGAAATTTAGATCCATTACATCAGGTACATTATTATCTTGCATATAAGGTGATATGGGTGAGGTTAAGCATGTGGAGGATGGAGATGGTTTGAACGGCAAGATAGGTGGTTTCGAGGAAATTATCCTTTTGGTTCATGAGGACTAATCCTACCTTCGTATAGTTTGGTTCATAGCATGAAGTAAGCAAAGGATAGACCTATTAAGGAGGTACTTCCAAACAACATATGACATGACATATATGATGATAAATTTTACTTATTTTCTTATTTAATTACACTAACCTAGTTGGGTCTTGTTTTAATAGAAATATATACCAAGTATAATAAAACAAATATTTTAATCACTATATTGAATTGCTTGTTTTCTTGCTTGAGAGTGTCATTGATATTACTATATTTGATTACTTAGATTTTCATAATGCTTAATTTCATAGTAAGATGTTGTTTTGAACCATTCTTAAGAACTGATTTCGTTACTCAGAAACATTAATTTCTTCCATAGTTTTTATAGACTATATTCCTAAAATAAAATAGAAAACCAAATTTTAGACCTATAGAAAAAGTGAAAGCCAAAAAAACTAGATTTAACAAATAAATTAAAGAGATATCAAATAAAAAATTTCAATTAATTAAATACATATCAAATAAAAAAATTCAATTTACAACTTTACGAGAGTTTTTTTTACAAAAAGTCCAATATTTTCCCAATTTTTATGTTAACAACCACAAAAAAAATGTTCTATTGGATATTCCTATGTGGGCTCAATAGATTAAGTGTATGTAACCATAGATACAACTTCTATGGTTTAAAGGGTGTATTATGATAGTTTGAAGCACACATGATCTCCTACTCATGTGCACCAATTCCACGACAATCTCCATCCATTTTAAGGATTCATTACATAGAAACTATTGGATGAAATTTTCCAATGAAAATGTTGATTTGTATATGGGAATGATATTGGTATATGTTAGCATTATTGTATAATATTTCTATTGAATATTTATATTTAGATGCAAAGAAGGCTGAGCATCTTGGATTTGAGATTTGTAAAATAAAAGACAATTAACAAATATAGAAATCTTAAATTTAACAATTAAAATGAAATAAACTATGATTATGTAAGGATGACAGTGTTGGTTGCGATATTCTTGTTGAATCTATTAAATACTGCAGGTTCTGGTACTAATGATAAGGTTTGATTAGAAAATTCCAATAATTTTATTGATCAGGTTTATTTACTTTTTTAATTGTTTCATCCTTCATTTTTTCCTTTTGTTTCCACTGTGTTTCCAGCTGTTTGATTTTTGAGAGCACTTCATATGTGCACTCTATGATGAGTTATGCTTTTAACATCTATTCACAAAGAGATTCAGTAACTTCATTTGATAATCTTGATGCTTTCGCTGCTGCTTTCTCTGCTTGCTTTATCTGTGCTTTCCAATATTTTAAATAGATTTCCTTGTGGAACTTATCTAGCTGAGGTAGATTAGCTTCCTTGCCTGAGTCTGAAGCTTGCCATTGAATGTGTTCATTAATTTTCTTCTCAATCTTTTCACATTCAGGTTTCCATATAGCTATTTGTTGAATCAATATTTCATTTGGGTCACAATAAAAGCGAGTAATAGAAGCTCGTTAGCAAAATACTTTATGTTATTGCCTTAACTTAGTATTCATATCCAACGCTTATTTTATGAATTGTTATAACTGTGGCTGGCTTTGTACCATCACCCGAGATAGTCTACTTCCATTCTATCTATACGCATATTTTAGTTATTTAATATTAATGAAATCTACTTTTATTTGTGTTGCATCAACTTTATTTTTATGTTTATTTATGTATTTTATTGCATTCCTACATAAGTCAGCATCAGTGGTATTAGAGTGGTCTCCTCTTTCTCAATATTTCTTTCCATGTCCCCAACGCGATTAGGGTATATGGAGTTAGGGTTTGATATGGTTGAAACACTACAAGATCAGCCTTATAGCAAACCCCAGCGACCTCCCATGGCAGAAGAAAGTAAAGATGAGGTAGGAGGAAATCCTATCAAAATATTGCTCGAGGAGGCTGCCAAGAGACATAGGAACATGATGATGGATAAATTTTCCCAGATCCTTCGACACCTACCCATCGATGATGCATCTTCATCTAAAAGCCTCTTTAGAGGTGCCACTCATTTTAAGGTACAAGTTTGCTTCAATATTCCCATACACTTTTCATTGTTATATGCTACAGAATGGGGGTTAGGGTAGTATGTATTTATACTATCAACCTAAAATGACCAAATGGGTTATAGGCATGGCGTAATCCAATATCATATAGGAGTTATAGTAGCTCATTAACCACTTAAACAATATTTTTATAACGCTATAGTAAATTTAAAGGAAAAATACTAAACCAAGTATCAGGAAATCGGGTGTTCATGAAGGAATCGAAAGGAAACATGTATTCTTAAATGTTTTAGAAAAGTTCTCGATGCTCAAAAACATAATGTATAAACCCATTGATACACATTGCTACAAATCACCCAATATGAATCACTAGTATGAAATTATAAATTACAATAGTAAAATCTAAATCATCATAAATTGAAAATACCACAGGTAAATACCGTTGTTTATAAAATTTATGGGTGAATACCATGGGTGAATATGGCTAAATATGGTAGATTGTGATGGTAAGAACTAATTAACCATGTAATTAGATTCTCACTTCATTATTATCCTTTCTTTTGTCTGTTATCATATATTTTATAAATGCATGTTTTTATCATTCAGTATCTTGAATAGAAAAAATTTTAGTTGTATAACCCACGGAGGTTCAAAGATTAATGTTTTTTAATAGTTTTAAGTGATAAATTATATGATAGGAAATGGATATCTTGTAATTTTTTTTTCTTTGGAATAGATGGCCATTATGAATAGGAATGGTCCTAGTTGTCTTTGGCACATAAAACATTGAAGAGGGGAGGGTTGAGTGACTATAGATATCGAATAAGGAGTGTGTATTCCTAGGTGTTTCTTTTGTAAATGTGATCCTAGCCAACGATGGCAAGGTTAATCATCTAGTCTTCCCAATGTGTTTGAAAATGATAATTCCATCCACTTGTTGAGTTGAGATTGAGTCTAAATATAGTCTCAATTTAGTTTATAATAGCTCTAAGTTAATTTCTCCATGAGGAATCAATCTATCGCACAAGAGTGTACAAGAATGAGAATTAATGTAACATAACTGAGCCTATGGTGGGGTGGAATGGGGCTAGCCTTCCATCAATTTCTAGTATCTTTTACAGTCATAATAGATAAATAGTTATTTTTGTGTTAATGATGTTTTCTAACAGATGGTTTAGTGACATACATGATTATTTTTTTTTTTTATAATAATTTGATGTAGATTTTTATATGTATTAAATTCTAAGAACAATGGTTAAGGGAGATAGGAATATTAAATTCTTCTTTAAACACGTCACATTTGAATTTATGTTATAAATATTCTTCTAGGAGATTCCAAAAGATGAAACATGGAAAATATAAACTAAAAACAATCCAAATCCTTGGTCCAATTTTTGGATATTTGGCTATGAAATATTCGATGATATATTTAGAGGAATTTGAGCTTCTTCGATACTCCTAAAGTCATGTATCAAATAAGTCAATTTGGAATTTCTACTATTAACTTTTCTTTCGGGAGGTTACAAAAGCTAAATCTTGGAGCATAGTAAGGGAAACCACCATTGATTTTATGGTTCAATTTTTAGAGTTAGGATTTCTCTAATTAGGATATACCCCCTAAGAAATTTTCCATATTAGGTTGCATGCAAGATAGGTGGTTTCCAGGAAATTATCCTTTTGATTCATGAGGACTAACCCTACCTTCGTATAGCTTGGTTCATAGTGTGAAGTAAGCAAAGGATAGACCTATTAAGGCCGTACTTCGAAACAGCATATAACATGACATATATGATGATAAATTTTACTTATTTTCTTATTTAATTACACTAACCTAGTTGGGTCTTGTTTTAATAGAAATATATACTAAGTATAATAAAAAAAATATTTTAATCACTATCCCTACTTGCTCGTTTGCTTGCTTGAGAGTGTCATTGATATTACTATATCTCATTACTTAGATTTCATAATGCTTAATTTCATAGTAAGATGTTGTTTTGAACCATTCTTAAGAACTGATTTCTTTACTTACCAACATTAACTTCTTCCATAGTTTTTATAGACTATAATCCTAAAATAAAATAGAAAACCAAATTTTTGACCTATAGAAAAAGTGAAAGTCAAGAAAACTAAATTTAACAAATAAATTAACCAGATATCAAATAACAAATTTCAATTAATTAAATACATATCAAATAAAAAATTTCAATTTACAATAAAGATACATTTTACAAAGACTGTAAAATGATACCTTTTACAAAGACTGTAAAATGATTTTACAAAATCTACAATTCCTTCAAAAATTTTATTTTAACCAAGATTCCGAAAAGATTTTACAAAATCTACAATTCTTACACAAATTTTATTTTCACTAAGCCTCCGGAAAATTGTTTTACAGCATCTTCCTATGCAAGCTGGGTACAAGGGGTGTAGTATTGTAATATCCCTCACCAGCTCCCACGCAGCCAGCGCTTGGACAGCTGGCAAGAAAATCCCATGTGTCATTAATGAAATTGTATGCAACCAGAGATACGGTTTCTGTTTTTTGAATCCAGTGTAATGACGGTGTGAAGCACACGTGATCTCCCACTCCTGTGCACGAAAACCATAGTGATTCTAATGGATGCTCAGTTGAAAGTTTATTCCTCCATTCCTTGCAAAGCAAATAAGGCGTCCGTGCAATTTCCACCCATTTCCACGACGCTGACTTTAAATCCTCATTTCTAAACTCCCATATAATAGTCTCCTGCTCAGTATCCACATGCCCCTCAACCTCAACATGCACCCATCCTCTGGCGATTAGCAGTAGACGCGAACCACATGTGATTATCCATGACAGAAGGTGGTAATTCCGCACTATTTCAGGGTATGGTGCAAAAAGCACGGGAATGGCCTTCGGCCCTTCGTGTAATCGGATGTTGAAACAAGCGATGCCATTCACTTCGTCCGCTCTCCATTGACACTGACCGTAGAATGATCCGTTGCAGTGAACAAGCGGAGTGTTTATGTCCATTTTATAATCATCGGGAAAATATCCAGCGATATTCCATCCCTCTTGTGAAGGTTCGTAAATTTGGACAGACCAGTTGTCTCTGAGAGCAACAACTTTGTAAACAACGTCACATTTGTGATTACTACTCTCGTTAACAACAATGCACTCACTGTAGAGTCTTGTGTGTGGCACAGGAATATCAACGAACGCTCGTTTATAAGGATTGCAAAGCTTTAAAGTGTACCCGCTGTTGTAGCGATGGGCTACATTAACCAAGATGAGTCCTGCCACAGACTGTATGCGCCGGATATGGGGATGGGCATAGGCAGAGACTTGTAATGGGTAAGGCAAAGGTGGTTGGGCCTGGTCTAGGGCTATCCAATCCTCTAGGAAGGAAAGGCTGAAGTAGGGTTTAATCCATTTATGTGTGTAAAAACAGAAACCCAGACATGGCAATTCGGGATTCGTATGGCACAGAACAAGCCGTCCCGACGGAAGTGCTTCAGCCCACTTTGTGAGGAAGTATTTTGAAAAAAGAAACGCATTCCATTGCTTGGAGACGAGGCGATAACGGTAAACGAACTCCTCTGGCAGCCGAGCTAATATCTCCGTTTGAAGATCACACGATTCGGTCAACCATGAACCGGCAACACCCGCACATGCTTTTTGAATCTCCATTTTCATATCTAAAGATTTGTAGATTTGTGCAAACAATCTTGATGATTTGGGTAAGCATGCAAAATAAATTGAATATTTCTTCAAGAGCTTCATAATAACAAATTTATAGTGGATGTAACGTAGGTATCGATTAAAAATGATATGGCAGGTCGGCTTTCTATGATTATGGATTAAAAATGATTTGACATGTCAGCTTTATATTATTATTATTTACCAATGAAACACACATACTTTTTGGTAGTTAATAAGAATATAATATCAAAAATTAAATGAAAGGAGAAATAACAGGGAATGTATGGAGATTTAAATTTTACAACCTCTACGGCTCTTTGCATACTCTTACTATCAATACTTATAAAAATACATGAGATGAATTTCATTCTAAATTATGGATGAAAGAGGGTGGGGAAGAGTTTTTCATCAAAGAATTATGTTAGAAGGTAACCATAAATTCATTGATTTCCTATGGTAATTGTAATTACTTATCCATCCCTATGTTCATCCTCTCTCGGATTACTTTTAAGATTAATAGGTTAATTAGGTATATTATCTAGCCGTGATATTGTATATGATGTATCTATGCCCTCTACTCAAGGGTTTCTAGTATTGTGTGGGAGGGTATGTTGGACTACTAGGATGTGTTCTCAATGGACATATTGAATCTATTGATGTTGGTAGGTTTTTAGAATGCCTTGAAGGTTAATTATGTGTATATCAATATCCCCACTCTCCTTATATTCATAGATGTAATTGCCCATTTGATTTTTGCCTCTTGATAATCTACAACAACTTCTTCTCATTTAATCGTTTTTTTACATTTGGGCTCATCATTCCATTTCAGGGACGGTGAGCTGCAAAGGTGGTTGGGCCTGGTCTAGGGCTATCCAATCCTCTAGAAAGGAAAGGCTGAAGTAGGGTTTAATCCATTTATGTGTGTAAAAACAGAAACCCAGACATGGCAATTCGAGATTCGTATGGCACAGAACCAGCCGTGCCAACGAAAGTGCTTCAGCCCACTTTGTAAGGAAGTATTTTGAAGAAAGAAATGCATTCCATTGCTTGGAGACGAGGCGATAACGGTAAACGAACTCCTCTGGAAGACGAGCTAATATCCCCGTTTGAAGATCACACGATTTGGTCAACCATGAACCCGCAACACCCGCACATGCTTTTTGAATCTCCATTTTCATATCTAAAGATTTGAATATTTGTGCAAAGAATCTTGATGATTTGGGTAAGCATGCAAGATAAATTGAATATTTCTTCAACAGCTGATTTGGCAGGTCGGCTTTCTATTATTATGGATTAAAAATGATTTGACATGTCAGCTTTATATTATTATTATTTACGAATGAGACACACATACTTTTTGGTAGTTAATAAGAATATAATATCAAAAATTAAATAAAAGAATTATAAATAGGTGAAATAATGTAGAGGATTATGTTACAATTAAATTAAATAGTATAGTATTATTAAGATTGATGAGGTGATATATATTTTTTATTTGTTGTAAAATTTTCTTCAAAGTGGTTTATTTATCTAAAATAAATAAGTTTAGTTTAATATTATGGATTAAAAATGATTTGACATGTTGACTTTTTATTATTATTTACTAATGAATGAATGAAGTGAGACACACATGTAGTTAGATTTAAAGGGATAGCTAAGTGACTTCTTGTAACATGGGAATGTATGGAGATTTAAATTTTACAACCTCTTGGACTCCTTCCATACTCTTACTATCAATACTTATAAAAATACATGAGATGAATTTCATTCTAAATTATGGATGAAAGAGGGTGGGAAAGAGTTTTTCATCAATGAATTATGTTAGAAGGTAACCATAAATTCATTTATTTCCTATGGTAACTGTAATTACTTATCCATCCACATGTTCATCCTCTCTTGGATTACTTTTAAGATTAATAGGTTAATTAGGTACATTACCTAGCCGTGATATTGTGTGTGATGTATCTATGCCCTTTACTCAAGGGTTTCTAGTATTGTGTGGGAGGGTATGTTGGACTACTAGGATGTGTTCTCAATGGACATATTGAATCTATTTATGTTGGTAGGTTTTTAGAATGCCTTGAAGGTTAATTATGTGTATATCAATATCCCCACTCTCCTTGTATTCATAGATGTCATTGCCCATTTTATTTTTTCATCTTGATAATCTGCAACAACTTCTTCTCATCCAATCGTTTTTTTACATTTGGGCTCATCATGCCATTTCGAGGAAGGTGAGCTACAATTTGGTATTGGGGTTGTACAACTACAATTATTGGTGGTGAATTATCTTATTGTTCCTCTACTTAAGGCTCTATAGAAATATCATTTCCCTTTGGACTTGCTTTCTAGACCATGTTGGATATTTTTTTCCAAGTAAACACTATTTTCCAGTTTAAAGAAGCTCTGTACATCCTTTTGCCCCAGTATTTTGGAAAGATTTAGAGATTTATTTAATTGACAATATCTAAGAATATGCCCATGCTCATGTTGTTTTGCACCTAAATGGAATGTGTTCATAGTTGAGCATTTTGACCAAGTTTGAATATTGTTAAGTTAGATACATACATCTTAGCTTGTGGTTCATCATTATAAATAGTTATTTGTTGGAGAGCTAAGGGTCCACCCTGTGTAAACATTTGTTTTTCCCTTCTCATTTCAGATTGAAGATTTGTATTTAAACCTTTCCTCTTCATATGTGGCCTTTGAAAGGGCCTATATTTCTGAAAGGCGTTGCTCTCTCTTTTTTTTTCCTTTTTCCATACTTTAAGATAAAGGATAGGAATGAAGTCTTCATGTTCTCTCTATTGAATTTTCTTTCCTCAACTCTTGAAATGTCAGCATGTCTTGGAGCAAGAATTGTTAGGAAGAGATTCATGTTCATATGGATGTGAGAGTTTCATAGACATGAAATTCTCTTTCACTATAACATGGGGTGTTTCCTTTTGAAAATTCTATCTAGGAGCTTGAGCTCCTTATTCTTATACTACCCCCTGGTCATAACATAGTCATCTATTTTTGTAGGAAAGCCTAAATGTGACCTTTTATTGATATTTGCTAGAACTAATGCTATCTAAGCTTACTTGATCTCCCTTATCATGAATTAATTTCAGACCAACTCGGGAATTAAGTAAGGGGGAATGAAATATATTAATATCCACATGTAGCTATAATGCTCCTCCTAATACTAGTTTCATATTCCTCTAATAAAATTTGTCTCTTTTTTCGTCATCTTGGGTTCCCGAAAAATTATGGGTTTTAGTTAAGATCTAATCACAAATTACATCGAATAATTTGATGTACTAGTTCTCCCACAATTCTTGGTAGTAAATGTGTTTAGGAGGAATATATCATGTCCATTTCCATCACCAAATGTTTCTATTAAGTAGGGTGACATATAGCACCATGTTCTCTAATTTGTGTGGGCTTCCTTTACTTCCAAAAGGGATTTCAACAAATTTTTTAACAAAATTATTCCTACACCCATAGATCCATATTAAGCATGGATCTAACATGAGAGCGAAGATGGATCAAATTTCTTTTAGGCGCAAACTTATTTTAGTGAAAAAACATGATGTGCAATTTTTCATTGTTTAAATTGTATTCTAAAATGTTATATATTCTTTTGGTTGATATTCATTCAAGTTAGTTAACATAGATATTCAAATAATGTGTTAGAATATATTTGAAAACTATAAGGTTCAAAAATCTCACTCACATATTTTTGTTACTTCTAATTAATTTACATGAAATTATATTCAAATAATGTTAATTAAAAATAATTAACATTTTATTTATTCTTTTTTTTTATCATAACTCACATTGGTTTTGCATCTAAATAATACTCTATTTTTATTATGAGACAAGCACCTGTTAACTCCTAGTTAAGCACCGAGATACTTAAACATCGCTTTCACACTCGGATATAGAATGAACATCTTGGCTAAAACACCAAGGCTAACCATTCAATTTTCAAAGTTGATTGTTCTTGTGAGATGCACAAATGATGCTCGTAGATGTTTTCTGGGGTATTTCTAGGATGCTTGTTCCCTAAAAAAATAGCTATCCTCCCAGCAACCCTTCACAATCTTGATAAGTTTGGGATGGGATTCCATGAAATTATCTAAAATAAAAAAATTTAGGCTCAATTTAATATGATACATCCTATTGAAAGCATCAACCTTCATAGAGACTGCATGTCCTCCTTTATTTTTCACAATGACCTCCTACTATAGGTTGGACTACACCCTGACCAGCATAGTTAAGTAATCATATCGCATCACCGATGATATTGTGATCAAACTACAAGTTCACCTTAGATGTTTACATTGGCGTCCTACTGTAGCTTGAACTACAACCTCAGCCACCTAATTATTTTGTTGTATAGCATCACCGACCATGTCCTGGTGATCTCGCAACATCTAGAGCTTAATAATATTACACATCACTCTATATGCATCATCCTTTGCATTGAATTAAGGATTTTTGTATGTGTGGATGATTACCCAATGAGGTTGTATGTCTTTCAAAAAAAAATATTTATTATCCTTGTGGAAGAATTCACTCACAGAAGGATACACCAATATGGGATGATCACTATTTTTCTTTTATCCCCTTCCTATAGGATTATGCAATTCTCGTTAATTTTTATATATTTGGTACTTGAATGCAGTAACCACCATAAGCTTCACAATATGTATCCTTTTCCGAATTAAAAAATGAATAAAAATGTATCTTTTTACCTTGATGAGAATTGAACCATGTATTGATGTGTCTTTGAGATATGGGAGTAAGTACTAATGCTAAGAAGAAGTATGAAGCTAAGGGATATTATGATCACATAACTCAAAGTGAATGAATTTTAGGTTTTTAAAGTTAAATTTATAATGGTCTATGAAAGTATGACATCTATTGGGAGGCATTAATGGAATCCATAGGAGAATTAATGCGAAGGAGAAGTTAGGGAAATCAAGGTAGGATGTTTAAATTACATGTGTTAGTTGTTAATGAATCCAAGGCAATACATCACATAGAACTACGTCTCAATATCATTTACATTGTTCACGAATCAGTAAATACAGTCAAGTGATCCGAGTATTAGGACAATGAGGGCATGTTAATAGTCATTATGGTAATGGTGGTACACCAAATGAGAAAAAAATCTCATAGAAAAGATGATATTTTCCCTTTAGGAAATAGTTTAATGAAAAATTCCTTGACTAATGTGATTAATTCCATATGAAGATGGATATTAACACTAAATAATCTTTAGAACTAATAATGAAAATGTCTATTTATAGAGCCTTCCCCCTATAGTGTCGAAATTAAAAAATTAGAAGATTAAGCACACATCAAAACGTTCACATCACTTCCCTCTTACTTATAAACACTGATGTAGAGTATTATGAGGAAGATGAGAGGAAAGATTCATGCATCTCTAGTGTGAGAAAAAAGGTGACGATTAGTTATTCAATGAATGTGAAAGCTCCAGATCTCTGATATTAAATAAAATATAATTTATTCAAGGGAAATGCATCTGTAATTAGCTAATTTTAAAGCCCAGAAAATTATTCGAAGTGCATCCTTAGAATTGTTTCCTTCAATAGAGATCCTAGATGGATGGCAAGGTGGCTATAGAGGTGTCCAACCTCATCTTTCAATTGGGATGGCAGATGTTGGGAGAAACAACATGTTGGATATGTTATGTGGTCCTAAATGTGAGAGGCTATTTGTGTGCCTCGGCCAAGAGGGCCAACATGAAAAATAAATAAATGAAAAATTATTCCCAGTTGCAGAGCGGACTATATACATTCAAGATAAAATATATAGTGTAGTAGTTTTATGAATAGCAACATGGAACAAAAATAATTATTACATGAGTTGCATACACTCAAGGTAAAACATCTACAATAGTATATCTATGAACAACAACATGAAATGGGAAATTCTTATTACATTTGGTTGTTGCAAATGAACACAAACTACTACATAATTGATCAACAAAATCACTCAACAAATACCTCCAACAAAAAACACATAACACGAATTTGAAATTTCCATTAGCACAAACAATATTTGCAGCCCCTCCCTACATAGCAGCACAAAGGCTACAAGGCCTATGCAATTCTCCTCTATCAATTGCAATATTGTACAGCTACTCTAATTCGACTCTATTTTAAAACCCCTAACCCTCAAAGCTTAGCATGAGTTGGAGGGGAATGATTTATTGGTTTCCTAAAGATATTTTCCAACACAATTTGCATCTATGACAAATTCAACTTCATTTCATTTACATTACATTTCATTCCAATTTTCATTTTCCATTTACATGTTTATTTTATATTTACATTTGCAGTTAACACTTGTGCCCCAATATTCCTCTGACACAAATCTTAGCTCATACTGAGCCAAATTAAAGAGTAAATTGACACTCGCTTGTATTTCTACTGCAAAATCCCAAACAACTTCTAAATTTTTAACTACATGTTATTCCTCTTCTCTACTCTATTCTATGTTGTGCTCCCTCTTGTTGAACCTCTTCCTCCTTGTAGAGGTGTCCCAAATTTATATAGGTGTCCAAACCTCCTTCTCACAATACCATCTCTCTACTCTTCTCCGATGGGAATCCCAAAATCCTACTTATAAGACCCCAATCTCTCCTTCTCTACTCTAATCTATCCACTTCATTCTACAATTAGCTCTCTACCGTTATCCCTTCTTCAATTGTTTATGTTTGCTTCATTTGTTCCGATTCTATACATAAAGTGATCCAGGTGGATATTGGTTGCCACCCATCTATTCCTACTAGACCTTCTTATCTATGGAAAGATTTACTATTTTTAGTAGATTTCTGGGTCTTCAACTTTCGGAGAAATTTTGACCCATTAAATGGAATTTTTTTGAGGTATGAAAAAGGCTCATAGCTATAGGAAAGGGCCTACGATAAACCTGGTAGTACTCAAAGATATTTTTTCAAAGATATATCATATGTCCCAAAAGGAGATATATGACCATGTTACGACCCCAAAAGTTGGCTAGCCAACTAACCCCAAAGAGGCCCACAAACCCTTGGTGTTCCATCCCCTGGTGTTATGCTTTTGGTTATTTATGGTTTTTCCATGTTTCTCAATAATTTTAAGGCCCTTGAGCCTCACTATAAGACAATTGAGATGCATGAAGCCACCACATCTCTTCTCAGAGATAAGATACCATCACCCGAGCTAGTTTATTTCCATTTTGTCTGTAAGCATATTTTACTTATTTAATATTAATGAAATGAAGTTTTATTTATGGTGCATCGACTTTGTGTTTATGTATATTTATGTATTTTATTTATTTCCTGCATAATTCCAAATCAATTGTATCAAAGCGGTCTCCTCTTTCTCAATATCTCTTTGCATTTCCCCAACAAGATCATGGTATACAAGTTAGCGCTCGATATGGTCGAACCTTTGCAAGATCATCCTTACATCAAATTCCAATGACCTCCCGTGGCAGAAGGAAATAAATTTACCCAAGGATGCCCTTAAGAAACATAGGAACATTACGATGGATAAATTTTCCCAAATCGTTCGATGCCTACCCAACGATGACACATCTTCATCTGAAAGCCACCTTGGAGGTGCCACTCATTTTAAGGTAGAAGTTAACTTCGACATTCCCATATTTTAGGTCGAAATAGATGCAGACAACATAAAAAGATGGCTAAATCTATTAGAAGGATATTTTTCAATTCATGACTTTTCCTCTTACTCATAAGACCCCACTCTCTTCCTCTCTACTCTAATCTATCTACTGAATCCTACAATTAGCTCTCCATTGTTATCCCTTTTTCAATTGTTTGTGTTTGTTGCATTTTCGCAGATTCCCTACATGCAGTGATCTAGGTGGATATTAGAGGCCACCCATCCATTCCTACTTTACCTCTAGTTATTTTCTTCGATTTCCTTATTTATATCAACATTTACTATTTTTAGTAGTTTTTTTTATCCTCAAGTTTCGGAGCAGTTTTGACCCCATAAATGGAGTTTTTTTGAGGTCTCCAAGAGGCCCTTAATGGGTTTCCAGGAAATTATCTAAAAAACATTGTTTGGCTGAATTCAAGAAAGCTTGAGATGATACATCTTCTTCAAAGAATCAACATTCAAAGAGACTGCATGTTCTCCTTTATTTTTCCCAATGACCTCCTACTATATGTTGGCCTACACCATCACCCGCATAGTTAAGTCATCATATGGCATAACTAATCATCTTGTGTGAGGCTAAAAGTTCACCTGTGATGTTGACATTGACATCGTACTATAGGTTGAACTATAACCTCACCCACCTAATTATTTCATCGTATAGCATTATTGACTATCTTGAGGTGATCTTACACATCTAGAGCTTAATAATATTGCACATCACTATGTACGCCTTATCTTGTGTATTGAATTGAGAGTTATTGTATGTGTGAAATATTACCCCAATTACGTTGTATGTCTCTTCAACAAAAATCATGAGGTTGGCATTTTCCATAGGTTGGTGTGTGTAAATTATCAAAATTATATCTTTCAACAAATTGTTGTTTATGCAAAAAAAATGTGTTTGGTTCGTTTGCAAGTGGGTGTTTGTAAATAAGGTAGTTAGTCATTCATTTTTCTTGGTGCTAATAAATTTTTATGTGATAGCATGTTGAAGGTTGCATTAAACACAAATATAATATTTCATGTTTTTTCGCTTAAAAATTTCCACGTAAAAATTTATGTCTCATCTCTATACATTTCTTGATTTATGGTATTGTCATGTTCTTATTGATTATGATTTAAATAATTGTAAATATTCTTGAAACCTACATAACATTTATTCATCCACCCTATTATTAATATCCTATTTATTAACACACAGGACAAAAATATAGTTCTGAATTACAAGAACCGCATAGCGAAATGTTGTAGTTGAAAGGAAAAATCAAATAGTTCAACAAATAGCGAAAATAGTGCTACAAGAAAATTTTCATCCAAATAAATATTGGTATAAATATGTTCATATAATATTCCACATATTAAATCAAACTCCCATCGCTCCAAAGAATGAAAAAAATTAAAACAATCCTCATGAGCTTTGGTATGGAAAGCTCTAATCCATAAAAAACTTGAAAGACTTTGGAAGAAAAATATATATTAAAATTAATGATGAAAATTTTGGAATATGTTATGATAGATATGTCGAAGCTATATTTTTCAACTATGAAACTAAGATTAACACATAAAAATTCCACAATAAGAGACTTTGTAAGGTTGTTGACTCCCTTGATGTGAATGTTGATGCATCTCTACCTCAAAAGTGTTGAGAATATGGTAGGGTGATAATTAATCCAAATTCTCTTACTTGATAATTACATATGAGCTTACTTATTTTACTGATGTCTTCTCTTCTTAACTTATTATGTCTTTCATCAAGTCATTTACCAAAACACAAGACACACAAATTTAGGTTGTTGAAGACATGGCCGAAAACTCTCCCTCTTGGAGAGGAAAACCCTTAAGGAATTATTCTAATATATCTTCAAATGACAATTACCATGACCAAGATTCAAACCCCTGACCTATGAATGCCTCCAAGACCTTGTCACTACTTCTTTGTTTTCCTCCAACCCTGATCCTTCTTTTCCTGAGAAGTTTTGACCCCATAAATGGAGTTTTTTTACTTCTGAAATAGGCCCCTAATGGTTTTACAAGAAATTATCCGAGAGAAAATTCTTTGAACTAATTTAAGAGGGCTTGAGATGATACATATTCTTGAAAGAATCAACATTCAGAGAGACTGCATTCTATCCTTTATTTTTCACAACAACCTCCTCCTATATGGTGGCCTACAGCTTGACCCACATAGTTAAGTCATCATATGGCATGATTGATGATATTGGGGTGAGACTACAAGTTCACCTATGATTTTGGCATTGGCGTCCTAGTATAGGTTGAACTATACCCTCACCCACCTAGTTATTTCATCGTATAACATCACCGACTATCTTGTGGCGATCTCACACATCTAGAGCTTCATAACATTACAATCACTATGTATGAAAAATCTTCTATATCAATTTGGGGTTTTTTTTATGTGTGAAATATTACCCCAATCAGGTTTTATGTCTCTCCAACAACAATCATGAGGTTGGTGCTTTCTACAGGTTGGTGTTTGTAAATTATTAGAATTATAGCTTTCAACAAATTGTTTCTTGTGAAAAAAAACGTGTTTGGCTCCTTTGCATGTGGGTGTTTGTAAATAAGGTAGTTAGTCGTTCCTTTTTCTTGGTACTAATAAATTTTTATGTGATAACGTGTTTAAGGTTGCATTAAACACAAATATAATATTTCTTTTTTTGTCCCTTAAACGTTTCCACATAAAAAATTATGTCTCATCTTTATATATTTCTTTATTTATGGTATTGTCATGTTCTTATTAATTGTGATTTAAATAATTGTAAATCCGTAATACTTATTCATCCACCCTCTGAGTAATATCTTAGTTACTGATACATGGGATAAAAATATACTTCTAAATTACAAGAATCCCAGAGAGATATGGTGTAATTGAAAGGAGAAATGAAATAGTACAACAAATAGCCAAAATAATGATACAAGAAAAAATTACATCCAAATACTTTTTGGTCTAAATATGTTCATATAATACTCCAAATATTCAATCAATATCCCTTGGGTCCAAACAATGAAAAAATCGAAAAAATGATCATGAGCTTTGGTATCGAAATTTCTAATCCATAAAGAAATTAAAATACTTTGGAAGAAAAATATATATTAAAATTAATGATGAAAATGTTAGAATATTTTATCATAGATATGTTGAAGGTATATTTTTCAGCTATGAAATTAAGAGTAAAACATAAAAATTCCACAATAAGGGACTATGTATTGTTGTTGACTACCTTAGTGTGAACGTTGATGAAGCTCTACCTTATAAGTGTTGAGAATGTGGTTGGGTGATGATTAATCCAAATTATCTTTCTTGATAATTACTTGTGAGATTACTTATTTTAGTTATGTCTTCTCTTCTTAACTTATTATTTCTTTGATCAAATAGATTACCAAAACACAAGAGACACAAATTTAGGTGCTTTAAGCTAGGGCCAAAACCTCTCCCTCTTGGTGAGGAAAACCCATTAGGAATTATTCTTATAGATCTTCAAATGACAAGTACCATGACCAAGACTCAAAACCTTGACCTATGAATGCCTCCAAGACCTTATCACTTCTTATTTTCCCGCCTCCAACATTGATCCTTCATTTTTACACCAACTTGCACTGATCTGCACCAACACTAGAGAACTCAGTCTCTAATTCTATCTTCATTGATTTATTATTCGATTACCCAAACACTCCTTATTGCTTATTCAGATATTGGAGACATATTCACTTGAGATATATTACTTTATTTTTATGTACTGTAGATAGGAAGGTAAATCACAAATTTAACTTCCTTATATCCTGGAACTTTCAATTCAGATATGTATCACATCAAACTTCAGTCGTTTAACTTCGCAATATATATCACAGTATATCATATGACTCTCAAACGTTTTAGGTGCACATTACTATGGGTAAGTCACAACTCTTTCTATCCATACAGGGTTCCTTAATACTAATCTGAAACTCCTTCACTATATCCACACTCATTTTCTCTAGAACTATCAACAAAACTTTCCTTTTATATCGTACTTAATCCACAATCCTTTTTTTCATGTAGCATAGTCTGAATATCTCAGAATTTTCCTTGTTCTAAAGTCTACACTCACCTACCGACTTCTTTGAAGTATGTCTCCCAAATGAACCATATATATATAGGCATCTTCTATGTTTTAGGCTGACTAGATAGCTAACTTGTAGGCCAAATTTAATCAATGCTTATAGGCCTACTAGATCACAACATATATGGGATTATTTTGTAGCATTGAATGAGGATATATTTAGGGCCGAATTAGGTCACTCCTTCACAGTTTCATGACAAGGTTTTGGAACATATTCTTTAGATTAGACACTTAATATACATGAACCTTAAGTAAACTTATAACCAGAATAAAAATGCTAATAAACATCAAGGATAAGTCTATTGACCTATAATAAAAATCTTTCTCATGAAACCCATGAAGAAAGCATAACAAAAATAAATTTTGTTATATTTATCTTCTTTTTTACATAAATACATAATTACATAGTCAATATGAAGACTGATCCTTGTTACACCTTCCAACACTCCCTCTTAACTAGGGTGGTATTCATGGAGGTACATGGTAACTTTCAAACTAAGGAATCTCATAAGAAGAATCTGATTAGTAATCACATTTTTATACCATCATATCAAATATCATTTTCCTAGTGGAAGGCCTTGACTAACAACCCCATATATTAATGAGACAATGGGCTACAATGTTGGCGATACCCCTGACTTATAGACACCATAGTAATTTTCTCTCCAAGGTGCATACTCCACCCAGGTGTTCCCATAGTATGACCTTCTTGGACTATTCTTCTCTTAGGTTGATCGCTGTCAAAGAATATCGATCGCCAACTACTCTCATCTTGAATGCCCTATAACATTATAAAAAAGTATCCAATTCCATATGATTACACAATCCTCCATAATGTCTTCCAGGTGAAGACTATAATGTTGTGTCTATCCATTCTCTCCACATGGACTTCACTGAGAATTATGGTTAGTAAACCTGGTCTAGTGTATGGACCGTGTATTAGAGAATCATATATGTCACTCCCTCTTGACATAGGAAGGACATACTTCAAGATTCTTTCAAGAAAGAAATTTATCAATAGGGTCCTTCTCAACCAGGAACCTACAGAATCAATGGTGAGACATCCAATTTCTCAAGAAGAATAACTCCTCTCAATGTCATGGATTTCGACATTGCGGAGCCTTCAAATTTGGTTTCGTAGGGCATAAGTCATCCACCAGTTTAATCCACGAGTCATGTTGGCTATCATAAAGTGAGTCATCAATATTCTTTATCCAGTCCACCTTTATGCCATGCTACTTTTCAAAAAACCATCTCCTAAGGAGCTTACATCCTTTCACGTGATTGGCAGATCTACATAAAATCATCCAACTAAATATATACTTAAGAAATTTTAAATCAAAATTTTCTTTAGTGACTTTCTTCAGTAAATAGTCTCTCGTCAAAGGTTTTCTTCTTTACCAAACTTCTATAAGATTCTAGATAAACTACCAGGAAATCTCCTAGTCACATATTCTTGGCTTTCAGATGATAACCGCCTCTTGACATAGTTGCACTTCATGATCTCTCCCTAAATTTCTCCACTAATATTCATTCCCAGGAAGATGTCGTATTCCAATCGTTCATGTATCTGGTGGGGAAATATCAATGAATGCTTGTTTATAAGGATTGCAAAGCTTTAAAATGCACCTGTTGTTGTGCCGATGGGCTACGTTGACCCAGATGAGTCCTGCCACATACTGTACGCGTTGGATATGGGGAGGGGTATAGGCATGGAGTTGGAATGAGTTAGGAAGACGAGGTTGGGCCTAGTATAGGGTTATCCAATCCTCTAGGAAGGAAAGGCTAAGGCAGGGTTTAATCCATTCATGTATGTAAAAATAGAAACACATACATGAAATTCTCGGATTCATATGGCGCAGAACCAGCCATGGTTGGCTTTCATAGGGAGGTGCTTCAACCCACCTTGTGAGGAATTATTTTGACGAGAGAAACTCATTCCATTTCTCGGAGCTGAGGCGATAACGGTATATGAACTCCACTAGTAGAGGAGCTAATGTCTTTGTTTTAAAATCACACGATTCAGTCAACCATGAACCCACAACACCCACACATGCTTCTTTCATCTCCATATTCATAGATCAAATAAAGAAAAATAGAGTTTAATATTTGTGAAAAAGAGAAAAATAATCTTGAAGATTTGCATAAGCATGGAAGATAAATCGAATATTTCTTCAACAATTACATAACAAATTTATAGTGGGTGTAACGTAGGTATGGATTAAAAATGATATGCCATGTCATCTTTATATTATTATGGATTAAAAATGATATGAAATGTTGGATTTATATTATTATTTACGAATGAATGAATGTAGTGAGACAAAGATGTTTTTCTGTAGTTAATAAGAAGATCATATCTGAAAATTAAATTAAATAATTATAAATATGTGAAATAATATAGAGGATTATGCTAGTATGGCATTATTAGGATTGATGAGGTGATATATATTTTTCATTGATTAAGAAAGTTGTTTCTATCTATCTTATTAGTCCAAAATAAATAGAAATGTTTAGTTTCGTAGCAAAAAAAAATATTAATATAATAGATAGTTGTTGGATTGAGAAGGATAGTTAAGTCCCTTATTAAGCATATTTAATCTACTATAATTATTAGATTAATTTTATATAAAAATTATGATAAAATTTGTAAAAATCCATCAAGGAAAGTGACTTCTTCTAACATGGGAAAGCATGGAGATTTAAATTTTACAACCTTTTCGAGTCCTTCCACACTCTTTCCATCAATAGTTATAAAAATCCATGACATGACCTTCATTGTAAATTATGGATGAAAGACGGTGGGAAAGAATTTTTCATCAAAGAATTATGTTAGAAGGTAACCATAAAATCATTGATTTACTATAGTAATTGTAATTATTTATCCATCGTTATGTAATTATTCTATTAGATTCCTTTTAAGATCAATAGGTTAATTAGGTACACTACCTAACCTTGATATTATGTATGATATATCTATGCCCTCTAATCAAGGTTTTCTAGAATTCTGTGGGAGGGTATGTTGGACTACTAGGATGTGTTATCCATGGACATATTGAATCTATTGATGTTGGTAGGTTCCTATAATTCCCTGAAGGTTAATTTTTTGTATATCAATATCCCCAGTCTCCTTATCTTCATAGATTTCACTGTCCTTTTGAATCCGGCATCTTGATAAACTACAACAATTTCTTCTCATTCAATCAATTTTCTACATTTTGGCTCGTCATGCCATTTTTGGGAAGGTCAAGTGCAATTTGGTATTGGAGTTGTACAACTACAATTATTGGTGGGGAATTATCATATTGTTCCTCTACTTGAGACACTATAGAAATATAATTTCCCTTTGGAATTGATTTTTAGACCATGTTAGATATTTTTTCCAAGTGGACACTATTTTCCACTTTAATGAAGCTTTGTACATCCTTTTCCTCCACTATTTTGAAAATATTTAGAGGGTTATTTAATTGAAAGTATAAAAGATAAGATACCATCATCCAAGCTAGTTTATTTCCATTTTGTATGTAAGAGTAATTTAGTTATTTAATATTAATGAAATAAAGTTTTATTTATGCCGCATTGACTCTATGTTTATATGTATTTATGTATTTCATTACATTCGTGCATAATTAGTGATCAATGGTATCAGAGCAGTCTAATATTAATCAATAATTCTTTTGATGTCCTAAACAAGATCAGATTATAAATATTTAGGGCTCAATATGGTTCAATATTTGCAAGATGAGCCTTACAAAAAAACCCCATGACCTCCCATGGCGGAAGAAATTAAAGATGAGGTAGGATGAAATCCTATCAAAAGATTTCTCGAGGAGGCTCTCAAGAAGCATAGGAACATGATGATGGATAAATTTTCCCAGATCAGGAAAATATTTCTTTTTCACTCCTTAAATCTAACCCCCATGTCAAGGAATAGTGAGAAAGCTACTGTGAGAAAAAGGATGAGAGGAAATCCTCCATGTTCTCACCTTTCCCCACATGGAATTATTTCTGAGATGTCATAAAGTAACAATATTATCGATGGGGAGCTATGAGGATAACTGCATATAATGTAATACGTTGTAGTAGCAAAGGGATCAAGATGTGCATGAGATGATGAATTTGTTCCATAAAATATGCACAAAGTTGTGTATCAAATATTCAGAGAAACATTTGGTGCTTATGTACTACAATTGTTTGTAGAGATACATCCAGGAGGAAATTGAGTTCGTCTAGATTTTGAAGTGCAACTTATTCCTCTCCTCTACTCAACTCTACGTTGACTTCCCTCTTAGTGCACCTCTTCCTATTTATATAGGTGTCCCAATATCCTCCTTCCAATACCATGTATATATTCTTATCATATGGGAATCCCACCCTCCAACTCAAAATACCTCACTCTCTTGTTCTCTACTCTAATCTCTCTTTACCATCCTACAATTAGCTCTTTATTGTTATCCCTTCATGGAATGTTTTTCTTTTTGTTTCATTTGATGGGATTCTTTACGT
This sequence comes from Pinus albicaulis, assembly GCA_034641835.2. Classification (NCBI taxonomy): domain Eukaryota; kingdom Viridiplantae; phylum Streptophyta; class Pinopsida; order Pinales; family Pinaceae; genus Pinus; species Pinus albicaulis. The sequence continues at coordinate 122,050 of JAXQQM020074425.1, forward strand.
GCAATAATCCAAGTGAATATTGGTGGCAACCCATGTATTCCTACTATACCTTAATTCAGTTTCTTATGTTTCCTTATTTATAGCAACATTTATTATTTTTTGTAATTTTTTGGGTCTTGGACATTAGGAGCAGTTTTGACCCCCTAAATGGTGTTTTTTTGAGGTGTGCAAGAGGCCCATAGCCATAGGCATGGGCCTGTGACAAAACTTGTAGTACTCTGGGAGATCGTTTCGAAGATATATCATATGTAACAAAAGGAGATATTAGAACCAAGTTACGACTCTCGGAAGTTGGATGCCAAACTAACCCCAACGAGGCCCACAAACACTTGGCATTCCATATCTTGGGGTTATGGTTTTGGTTGTGTATGGTTTTCCCATGTTTTTAAATAATAAAATGTCCCTTGAGCCTCGTTGTAACACAATTGAGAGGCATGTAACAACGACCACTCTTATTAGAGTTAAGATACCATCACCGAGTCTAGTTTATTCCCGTTATGTTTGTAGGCATATTTCAGTTATTTAATATTAATGAAATGAAGTTTTATTTATTATACATCTTTGCTCTTATTTTTATTTATGTATTATATTTTTTTAATGCATAAATCCAAATCAGTGGTATCAGAGAGGTCTCCTCTTTCTGAATATTTATTTTAATGTCCAAAACGAGGAATCAATCTATCGGACAAGAGTGTACAAGAATGAGAATTAATGTAACATAATTGAGCCTATGGTGGGGTGGAATGGGGCTAGCCTTCCATCAATTTCTAGTATCTTTTATAGTCATAATAGATAAATAGTTATTTTTGTGTTAATGATGTTTTCTAATAGATGGTTTAGTGACATACATGATTATTTTTTTTAGTTATAATAATTTGATGTGGATTTTTATATGTATTAAATTCTAAGAGCAATGGCTAAGGGAGATAGGAATATTAAATATTTCTTTAAACATGTCACATTTGAATTTATGTTATATATATTCTTCTAGGAGATTCCAGAAGTTAAAACATGGAAAATATAAACTAAAAATAATCCAAATCCTTGGTCCAATTTTTGGATATTTGGCTATGAAATATTCGATAATATATTTAGAGGAATTTGAGCTTCTTCGATAACCCTAAAGTCATGTATCAAGTAATTCAATTTGGAATTTTTGCTATAAATTTTCTTTTGGGAGGTTACAAAAGCTAAATCTTGGAGCATAATAAGGGAAACCACCATTGATTTTATGGCTCAATTTTTAGAGTTAGGATTTCTATAATTAGGATATACCCCCTGAGGAAGTTTCCATATTAGGTTGCATGCTAAGTATTTGCAAAAATGCCTAAACAGATTAATGATTCATTGCATAAAATATATAAAATGAAATTCCACAACTATTTTTTTTATGCATGAGGATATTATTGTTATATGTAATAATTGTTGTATAACATTAATATTGAATAAATTTTTGTTTAATAAGTTTCCATTTTAGTTTTCATGCTAAGTCCCTAGAAATGCCTAAATGGTTTAAGGATTCATTACATAAAATCTTTTTAATGAGATTCTCCAATAAAAATGTTGTTTTATAGATGGCCATATTACTGCAATATGTTGGAATTATTATGTAGTATTACTATTCAAGCTCACCTATTGCTATTTGCATGCAAAGCATTTAAATAAATTTGTGAAATTTCTTTAATTACAATTTTCATACAAACAATTTGATTAAATACCACTCAAACACACAAATGAAAAGTTATATGATTAAATTGTATAATTTTGTTAGTACGTTAAAGTGTAATCAAATAAATGCTTCTTATTTGATTTCGTACAAAATATTTGACAAAATGTATACAATAAAAAGCCTAAATAAGTGGTTCTATAGAAATAATTTGAATAAATGCTTACATGTAATGTGTTTGACAATATTTATGGAAGTTGAAAATCAAATTTTTCCAAATATAGTTACGTGAAAATTAGTAGGGGTATGTGAAAAAGTGTTATAAGACCTTATTGTAAGTTAGTAAGAATAAAAAGAAATCTTGAAGTACCCCATAACCTACATAGTTAGTTTAGGGAACTAGGCATGTGACACTATTATAACATCTTTATCAACCCTATTTATCTAAAACGCATACATTTCCCTAAAGCATCAGATACTTGTGTTTGGTTGACTCAAGTCTTTTACATATTTCGTTAAATACTAGGTGTATGGTGTTATACTAACTCAAGGGTTTTGATTAATAAAGACAAGATTTCTATTTTAAATCTTTCATTAAAGTGTAGGTGTATGGTGTTACACTACCTGAAGGGTTTTGATTAATAAATAAAAAATTTCTATTTTATATTCTTGGATATTTCTTGGAATTTATTGGAAGTTATTGGGCACATTTTCCATTATCAAATATCTGAAATTTAGATCTATTACATCAGGTACATTATTATCTTGCATATAAGGTAATATGGGTGAGGTTAAGCATGTGGAGGATGGAGACGGTTTGCGGGGCAAGATAGGTGGTTTCCAGGAAATTATCCTTTTGGTTCATGAGGACTAATCCTACCTTCGTATAGCTTGGTTCATATCATGAAGTAAGAAAAGGATAGACCTATTAAGGAGGTACTTCCAAACAACATATGACATGACATATATGATGATAAATTTTACTTATTTTCTTATTTAATTACACTAACCTAGTTGGGTCTTGTTTTAATAGAAATATATACTAAGTATAATAAAACAAATATTTTAATCACTATATTGAATTGCTTGTTTTCTTGCTTGAGAGTGTCATTGATATTACTATATTTGATTACTTAGATTTTCATAATGCTTAATTTCATAGTAAGATGTTGTTTTGAACCATTCTTACGAACTGATTTCGTTACTCAGAAACACTAATTTCTTCCATAGTTTTTATAGACTATATTCCTAAAATAAAATAGAAAACCAAATTTTAGACCTATAGAAAAAGTGAAAGCCAAAAAAACTAAATTTAACAAATAAATTAAACAGATATCAAATAAAAAATTTCAATTAATTAAATACATATCAAATAAAAAAATTCAATTTACAACTTTAAGAGAGTTTTTTTTACAAAAAGTCCAATATTTTCCCAATTTTTATGTTAACAACCACAAAAAAAATGTTCTATTGGATATTCCTATGTGGGCTCAATATATTAAGTGTATGTAACCATAGATACAACTTCTATGGTTTAAAGGGTGTATTATGATGGTTTGAAGCACACATGATCTCCTACTCATGTGTACCAATTCCACGACAATCTCCGTCCATTTTAAGGATTCATTACATACAAACTATTGGATGAAATTTTCCAATGAAAATGTTGATTTGTATATGGGAATGATATTGGTATATGTTAGCATTATTGTATAATATTTCTATTGAATATTTATATTTAGATGCAAAGAAGACTGAGCATCTTGGATTTGAGATTTGTAAAATAAAAGACAATTAACAAATATAGAAATATTAAATTTAACAATTAAAATGAAATAAACTATGATTATGTAAGGATGACAGTGTTGGTTGCGATATTCTTGTTGAATCTATTAAATACTGCAGGGTCTGGTACTAATGATAAGGTTTGATTAGAAAATTCCAATAATTTTATTGATCAGGCTTATTTACCTTTTTAATTGTTTCATCCTTCATTTTTTCCTTTTGTTTCCACTGTGTTTCCAGTTGTTTGATTTTTGAGAGCACTTCATATGTGCACTCTATGATGAGTTATGCTTTTAACATCTATTCACAAACAGATTCAGTAACTTCATTTGATAATCTTGATGCTTTCGCTGCTGCTTTCTCTGCTTGCTTTATCTGTGCTTTCCAATATTTTAAATAGATTTCCTTGTGAAACTTCTCTAGCTGAGGTAGATTAGCTTCCTTGCCTGGGTCTGAAGCTTGCCATTGAATGTGTTCATTAATTTTCTTCTCAATATTTTCACATTCAAGTTTCCATATAGCTATTTGTTGAATCAATATTTCATTTGGGTCACAATAAGAGCGAGTAATAGAAGATCGTTGGCAAAATACTTCATGTTATTGCCTTAACTTAGTATTCATATCCAACGCTTATTTTATGAATTGTTATAACTGTGGCTGGCTTTGTACCATCACCCGAGATAGGCTACTTCCATTCAGTGGTATTAGAGTGGTCTCCTCTTTCTCAATATTTCTTTCCATGTCCCCAACGCGATTAGGGTATATGGAGTTAGGGTTTGGTATGGTTGAAACACTGCAAGATCAGCCTTATAGCAAACCCCAGCGACCTCCCATGGCAGAAGAAAGTAAAGATGAGGTAGGAGGAAATCCTATCAAAATATTGCTCGAGGAGGCTGCCAAGAGACATAGGAACATGATGATGGATAACTTTTCCCAGATCCTTCGACACCTACCCATCGATGATGCATCTTCATCTAAAAGCCTCTTTAGAGGTGCCACTCATTTTAAGGTACAAGTTTGCTTCAATATTCCCATACACTTTTCATTGTTATATGCTACAGAATGGGGGTTAGGGTAGTATGTATTTATAATATCAACCTAAAATGACCAAATGAGTTATAGGCATGGCATAATCCAATATCATATAGGAGTTATAGTAGCTCATTAACCACTTAAACAATATTTTTATAATGCTATAGTAAATTTAAAGGAAAAATATTAAACCAAGTATCAGGAAATCCGGTGTTCAAGAAGGAATCGAAAGGAAACATGTATTCTTAAATGTTTTAGAAAAGTTCTCGATGCTCAAAAACATAATGTATAAACCCATTGATACACATTGCTACAAATCACCCAATATGAATCACTAGTATGAAATTATAAATTACAATAGTAAAATCTAAATCATCATAAATTGAAAATACCACAGGTAAATACCGTGGTTTATAAAATATATGGGTGAATACCATGGGTGAATATGGGTAAATATGGTAGATTGAGATGGTAAGAACTAATTAACCATGTAATTAGATTCTCACTTCATTATTATCCTTTCTTTTGTCTGTTATCATATATTTTATAAATGCATGTTTTTATCATTCAGTATCTTGAATAGAAAAAAATTTAGTTGTATAACCCACCGAGGTTCAAAGATTAATGTTTTTTAATAGTTTTAAGTGATAAATTATATGATAGGAAATGGATATCTTGTAATGTTTTTTTCTTTGGAATAGATGGCCATTATGAATAGGAACGGTCCTAGTTGTCTTTGGCACATAAAACATTGAAGAGGGGAGGGTTGAGTGACTATAGATATCAAATAAGGAGTGTGTATTCTTGGGTGTTTCTTTTCTAAATGTGATCCTAGCCAACGATGGCAAGGTTAATCATCTAGTCTTCCCAATGTGTTTGAAAATGATAATTCCATCCACTTGTTGAGTTGAGATTGAGTCTAAATATAGTCTAAATTTAGTTTATAATAGCTCTAACTTAATTTATAATAGCGATTAGCAGTAGACGCGAACCACATGTGATTATCCACGACAGAAGGTGGTAATTCGGCCCTTCGTGTAATCGGATGTTGAAACAAGCGATGCCATTCACTTCGTCCGCTCTCCATTGACACTGACCGTAGAATGATCCGTTGCAGTGAACAAGCGGAGTGTTTATGACCATTTTATAATCATCCGGAAAATATCCAGCGATATTCCATCCCTCTTGTGAAGGTTCGTAAATTTGGACAGACCAGTTGTCTCTGAGAGCAACAACTTTGTAAACAACGTCAGATTTGTGATTACTACTCTCGTTAACAACAATGCACTCACTGTAGAGTCTTGTGTGTGGCACAGGAATATCAACGAACGCTCGTTTATAAGGATTGCAAAGTTTTAAAGTGTACCCGCTGTTGTAGCGATGGGCTACATTAACCAAGATGAGTCCTGCCACAGACTGTATGCGCCGGATATGGGGATGGGCATAGGCAGAGACTTGTAATGGGTAAGGCAAAGGTGGTTGGGCCTGGTCTAGGGCTATCCAATCTTCTAGGAAGGAAAGGCTGAAGTAGGGTTTAATCCATTTATGTGTGTAAAAACAGAAACCCAGACATGGCAATTCGGGATTCGTATGGCACAGAACAAGCCGTCCCGACGGAAGTGCTTCAGCCCACTTTGTGAGGAAGTATTTTGAAGAAAGAAACGCATTCCATTGCTTGGAGACGAGGCGATAACGGTAAACGAACTCCTCTGGCA
>JAXQQM020070154.1:0-112220 GCA_034641835.2 Pinus albicaulis
CCCAGGGGCCTCGTCCCCCTCCCCCGCCCTCTTCTGCTGGGGCTTTCGATCGCTTATTGGCAGGGCTTCCTAAGAAGAAGAATGTTGAAGCTGCGAAATTTGTTAAGAAAATTGATGAAATACCTGAGATCTCTCTTCTAGCAGAGACTCCGATTCAGGTTGCTTTATCACTGGCTGAACAAGCTCTCATAGGCCAGTTCACAGGGCTTTGGCCATCTCCCAAAACCACTGAGAGCTGGGTCAACAGAAACTGGACGCCTCTGATCAAAGAAAGCGTTACCTCTTATTTTTTGGGGAGAGGTTACTTCCTCTTCGAGTTCACTTCAAAAGATGACAAAGATCTGATCTTCCAGAATGGCCCCTACTTCATGGGCCCCCAGGGTTTGTATCTAAATAAGTGGACTCCGGACTTCGATCCTGCTGTGGATGTGCCCAAAGCAGTCCCGGTGTGGGTTAGACTCCCAAATCTGCCAGTTCACTGCTGGAATTGGGATTCTCTGATGCATATTGGAAATGCCCTTGGGAAGTTCATCGATCGAGCAAACAACAAGGACCAGTATGACTGCGCTCTGCGTGGAAGTAGATCTGGAGGTTGGGCTACCAGAGGCCATCAAAATCAAAGTCGGAAGCTGGATGCATGTGCAGAAACTGGACTATGAGCAGCTGCCCTTCAAATGCCGGAAATGCCATGTCTATGGCCACTTCGCCAGAGGCTGTCCATCCAACAATGAGGTTGTGCAAGGGAAGGAGGACGGATGGAATCAAGTCAAGCGCTCCAAAACCTCCCATAAGGCTCAAAAGCCGGGAGGCCCTAGTGGCAAAGGTCCCCAACAGGCCTCTTCTCAGCAGATCCCGTCTAAGTCCGCTCCTGAAAACAAGTTTGAACTCCTAAACTCGCACCAAGAGGACACCCAGGAGGTGGAGATTCAAAAGATAGCATCCCCGGTCAAAGGGACTCCCTCTATGTCTTCCAAAGACGCAAGTGTTGCAGAAAGCTCAAAAGGAATACCTGTTGACATCGAGGAAGAGGACCAGGAGTCGGAAGATTCGGAGGAGGAAGGAGAAATAGGCGACTCTCAAGCCTCTGTTAGGAGATCCACAAGAGGTCGCAAAACAGATCGGGAGAAAAGAGAGCAGGAAACGTACAAGGACAAGTTACAGGGCAGCCAACCAACTCTGGAGAAGCTACTAGCAAAAAAGCCGAAGATGGTGAGAAACCAGCCCCAAGGCTCCAAGGGAGCCCAACAGAACAAAGGTAAATAATGAAAATAATCTCTTGGAATTGTAGGGGTATGGGGAGCAAGATCAAGGAAGAGGCAACAAGAAACTTAATAAGAATAGAAGCCCCGGACATATTCCTTATCCGGGAGACTAAGATGGAGGAAGCAGACTTCCTCCAAACAAGTAAAAGAATCTGGAGTAAAAGCAAAGCAAAAGTTGTCTCAGCCCGAGGAGCCTCTGGAGGGTTAGGCACTCTTTGGAATGATAGCAAGTTCTCGCTAATTTCTGAAATTTAAAACACTCATTGGCTGCTCCTAAAAATGCAGCATCTTGTCACTAAAGAATACTTTTGTCTCTTTAATGTATATGTACCGGCCAATGCTGGAGAGGAAAAGGCCTGTTGGGACTCTATAAGAAGCCAGGCAGATTTAGGGAACCTTGACAACATCATTATTGCAGGTGACCTCAATCTCACATTGCATTCCTCTGAAAAGAGAGGAGGCTGCATTGTGCGAGATCCGGCGAGGGAATGGGCAGAGGATCTTCTGCAAGATTAGGATTTGCTAGACATCAAGCCCTCTTCAGGTAAGTTCACTTGGTCAAACAAAAGAGTAGGCCCTGGTCACATAACAGCAAGACTGGATAGATTTTTTGTACAAAGTTCCTTTCTATTTCTTGGTTTAGATGCTAGTATGCAAATCCTTCCTTGCAGCATATCTGATCATAACCCTATCAAGCTTGATCTCCGGGCTCACCCCGACCTCGGCCCCATTCCCTTCAGATTTAGCCCCCTCTGGGTCAAGGAATCCAATTTCATGCAGATTGTCAAAGAAAGTTGGTCTCAACCAGTCAATGGATCACCCTTCTTCGTGTGGGAAGAAAAACTCAGAAGAACGAAAGTTGCCTTAAAATGCTGGGCCAAAACTCTTTCTAACCCAGCAGCTGAAAGGAAAAATCTCCAAAGTCAACTGGAAGCACACCACTTGCTTTCGGAAGAGGCATATGTAACTAGAGAAATCCTCGATAAGGAGATTCAACTCCATCAGCACTTCCACAAAGCCTGCCTGGCAGAAGAAGAGTTTTGGAGGATTAAGTCTCGTTGTCTATGGCTTAAAGCGGGAGACAGAAATTCCTCTTTCTTTCACAAGCAAACTCAAGCCAGAAAATGCTTCAACACCATATCTGAGATTAAGGATGACAATTCCAATCATAAATATTTTGCAAGCATTAAACGAGCAGCTTTTCTTCACTTCCAGAAGTTGTACAGTGAGGATGCGAATCTAATTCAAAATTCTGATCTTCTGGACTGGGTCCCCCCTTCAATCTCTGCTGAGATGAACCATCTTCTAGAAGCCAAAGTCACCAAGGCTGAGGTCAAGAATGCTCTATTTGCCATGGATCCTGAAAAAGCACCAGGACCGGATGGATTCACCGCCAAATTTCTGCAATCCTGTTGGCACATTGTGGAAAAATATCTCTACAAAATGGTTCAAAAATCCCAAGACTGTCAGAAATTAGGAGGCAGCACAAACTCTGCGTTCCTTGCTCTCATCCCCAAGGAGAAAGGCGCCAATTCCTTCAACAGATTTCGCCCCATCTCTCTCTGCAACATTGGTTATAAGGTGATCACCAAAGTAATAGCAAACAGGCTGAAATATCTTCTCCCCACAATCATTCCTGAAAATCAAGGGGGGCTTTATTCACGGTAGACAGCTAGTGGACAATTTCATTTTGGTTCAAGAGGCAATTCTCTCAAGTCAGCAGCGTAAGGAAAGAGGTATGGTTGTCAAACTGGACTTAGCTAATGCCTTCGATCGAGTCAGGCATTGTTTCCTTTTGAATGTTCTAAAAAAATTTGGATTTGGGAAGAACTTTATAAACTGGATTCGGGCCTGTATTTCAGAGCCTTGGATTGCTCCCCTTGTCAATGGCAGAGTAGCGGAATTCTTCAAAGCCACAAGAGGACTAAGATAGGGCTGCCCTCTTTCTCCCCTTCTGTTTGTCCTCCAGGCCTCCGTTATCAGTTTCTATCTAAACAAGAAAATGCAAGAGCAGGAGATCACAGGGCTTTGCATTGCCAGAGGAGTTAAAAGCATCAACCACGCCCTCTTCGCCGATGATACTTTGCTGCTGGGGGCTGCAACACTACATTCAACCAACAGCTTTAAAGAAGCTATAGATGAATATTGTATGGTGTCGGGAAGTAGCCTCAACAAGGGGAAATGCCATATTTACAGTTGGAATACTCCTCCCAGCTTGCTCAGCTCCATTGCAAGATGTTTTGGCTTTGCAGCCTCTCCAGCTTGGACTTCTTTCAAATACCTTGGGCTTCCTATATTCCTCAAGAGGGCCTACGGTAAGGATTGGCTCCCCCAAGTGGAAAAATTCAAAAATAAGCTCCAGGCTTGGGGGCTCACCTGGCTCAATATTGCAGGCAAGTCTGTCCTCATCAAAGTTGTCTTATGCAGTCTTCCCCTATTTCAGTTCTCTGTTCTATTGGCCCCAATTGGCATCCTTCAGAAAATGGAACAGCATATTCGAAACTTCTTTTGGAAGGGGGGAAAACAAAATGAGAGGAAATTCCCTCTGGTTAACTGGGAGACTGTCTCCAAACCGCTGAGGGAGGGGGGGCTAAACTTCAAGAATCTCTCTCTTCAGAACATAGCCATGGGAGCCAAGCTGCTCTGGAGAATCATTGCGCCCACGCCTTGCTGGGCCCAATTAGCACTCTGGAAGAAATATTTTAAAGGCAAGAGACTCAGATGCCTAGATGGTCCTCTCCCCCAAGGCGTCTCTCCCTTTGCTAGGCTCTGCTCCAAAGCTACCCCCCTGATCAGCTCCAACGCCTATTGGATTCCTGGAAACGGTAAGAAGATAAATATCCGGACAGATCGTATTCTGGGTCGCGATCCAATTGGTGACTGTTCCTCTTTGAACACGATTCGTTGCTGGTTGACTTCTGCTGGGAAAACTACGCTGTGGGATATCTCCACGTGGGATGGGACGCATTGGGCAGGCTGGAATTTCTTTGACGTGCCTCCGGAGCTCCTTAAGGATTGCAATTGTCTTCGCTCCATGCTGAACGGTATTGCCCCCATTCATCTGCACAGAAGAGATTCGCGTGGCTGGGGTTTACTGGCTGCAGGTTACACGGTAGCCCAAGGCTACGCAAAGCTCACCTTGAGGCCTCACGTCCCCCCGGACCCTGCCCCTTGGACTGCGATCTGGCGTCTACACTCTCTGCCTAAAATCGACATGTTCTATTGGCTCCTTTGTCACAAGAAAATTCTTACAGATGACAAACTGCAGAAACGAGGTTTCCATGGTCCGTCCAGGTGCTCATTGTGCAGAGAAAATGTGGAATGTGCCACACACTTGATCTTGAATTGTAAATTCACTGTGCAGGTTTGGAGCGAGCTAATGGATTATTGGAACCCCAATTTTGTCCTTCCCTCCTCTATTCCTAATCTTTTTGCAAATTGGCAGAACAGTTACCCCGGTCCTCCACCCAAAAACAAAGTGATAAAAAAGGCGTGGTCTGCCCTCCCCAAAATCTACTGCTGGCAGATCTGGCTTGAGCGAAACAGCAGAATCTTTAGAGATACTAAGCATGATGTCAAGGTGGTGGCGGCCAAGATAAAATTCCAATTAAAGGAGAGCTTGGATAATCAAAAAGATGCCTCAAATCTCACTCAATTAGATTCAGTCTGGGGTACCTCCCTAAACCTGCAATTTCTTCAAGCCACCAGCAACATTTCCCTCATTGAAGATTGGCAAATAAGGGGGAAGAACAATGCTGAGTTTCAAGAATGGATCTCCAAGCAATAGGTGCACTCTTTCTTCTTTGATGGGGCATCAAAGGGTAACCCAGGAAGGGCTGGAGCAGGAGGTATTGTAAAAAATGTTGAAGGTGTTTTGATCCACAACTTTGCATGGGGTCTGGGGATCAACTCCAGCATTCAAGCAGAGGCACTGGCCCTCCTTCAAGGCCTTAAATGGCTCTTGAATCTAGAAATCAAGGAGGTTAATGTTTTTGGGGATTCCCAAGTGATAATCAAAATTATGGCGACAAACTCCTCCCCCCGGGATCTTAGATTGGCAAGGCTGATATCCAGAATCAGAATTTTGGGGAAATTGTTTAAAAAGTTGAGCTACTATCATGTGTTGAGAGACAACAACAAAGAAGCAGACCTTGAAGCAAATAAAGTTTTCCTCATCTCTGCTGGAGCAATAATTCAAGACGAGGACGAAACATGGGATCCAATTCCATAATCTTCCAGCTTAAATGTTTTACTGCTTGCTATTGAATTAGTTTGTTTGTATTTTTAAGCTAGGGGAAATCACAAAAATCGAGTGCATAATTGTAGTCAAAAAGAGCTGGAAGCTGTCCACAAGTCTCATAGCACTTTTGGCTATAGATACTTCCTGGGCCCTCCTCCCTCTCATTGTAACCCAAAATCTGGCATTTAGACCCAGCAGTTAATATATCTCATAACCGTTTCTGTAAAAATAAAAAAAAAAAACATACATATCATATCAAATATATTTATAAAATTGTTTTGAAAATAATAAATCTATTTATATATTCAAAAAAAAAATTAAATAACATATAAACCATTAGACCAAATTCTAAAACATAAAATTTAAATAATAAAAGAAAAAAATTTAAAAAATATAAAACTAAAGCATAAAATAATTAAACAACACCAAAGAAAGTATACCATAAACCATAAAATAATTAAATAACACCTAGAAAAGTATACCATTAGACCGCTGCATAGGCCGCCATGAACATTAACAGAATGATTGCCATGCAAAGGCTCAACGTTTTAGAAACGACTAGTTTTTCCATCTCCTTCACACTTACACTCACTTTGTATCTCTATCTACACATTATAATCTCTCTTCACTTATGCAACACCAACGATTCTCTAAACTATGGTTGGCTATTAATATTAATGTCATAATGTGTTCTACTAAAAATAAATAATTTGGTTATGATTTTTAGCATTTGAAAATAATGAATTTAGACAGAGTAAAGAGAAAAAAATGCATTGCTAAGTCGCACCTGAGATCTCTACCATGGCGCTGAAGTTAACTGGATAAGGGGTGAATCTGCTTGGCTACTTCAGAGGTGAATGATAGATTAAATACATGACATAAAATGGATTAGAAAAGTTTTTTCCGCAACATCATTTCTAGATTTAGTTGAAATTGTTTGGTAGAGAGCTAGACACCATAATTCCTTATCTAACCGTCCCCAACATTCTCAACTAGTAAATATTTAGTTGCAAAATATTTGTAACAAAAATATCATACTAAGTGTATACCGTATCAATTCAACCAGACTCGTTATTTAGTATCAGTCCTTCACAATTTGCTTGAATTGTTATGAATGATGATGCTAATTTACTAAATATTATATTGTTAACTATGTACCTATTTCCTTTCTCCTTAATTTACAACTCAATTGAACAAGTAACTAATTCTAATCGGGGTAGCATATCAATTAATCAGAATGTTCACATTCTATGTCAAGACGACTTCTTTTGACATAAACATTCCCATGAGAGGTAAAGTGAATGCTTTCTGGAAATATTTTTTTTATTTGTTTTACCTTGAGTATACATATTCCTTAACCCCTTTTCATTTTTACCAAGAATTATAATGTGTGCTCGTCATTTAGCTGACATTCTCGTGGTCTTGTTACCAGTACTAGAAGTTGCTATCATGAAAACTGATCAAATAATCACACTAGGTTCAATCAAAAGGTTGGGTCTAGCATTATGCCAGAAACTTTGGTTGCATTTGAAGCTTTTGAAAAACCTCATTTTCTCTTTTACAACATTGATGTGATTGATTATAAAATAATCAGAGACAGATTCATGTAAAACATAAATAATTAATATTTTCTCAATCATATTAAAACAAACATAATTACTAATAATGTGAGACATATCCTTGATTACTTGAACTCTACACTAAAATAAAATAAAATTTAACAAATTAAGATTACTCGAGTCTATGATGCCCCATGATGCCTCAACCAGAACTAGTTGAGGCATGTATTCCAGTAATCCTGGATCGCACAAAAGATAAGCCCCAAAAATAAAATGGTGTATTTGAACCTGTTTGACATTTCCCAATACAAGACAGTTAGAAATAAACGAGTAAGAAAGAAAACAAAATAAACGGTGAAAACAATCACCTGTAACATTCTCAGCGTGTTCGTTCTCCTAGGCCTAGAAGACATAGCGATGACAGGCTCAGTTAGGAGTAAATACCATAAAATAAATAGCAATAGAAGAAAATCCCAAATCTCAGAGAAAAGAGAATGCGTACCTTTAAATTGAAAACGCTAATTCAAGAGCTCTGGTTCAATTTTTCCAATGCCAATACTAGTGTCGAAACCTTGATGCATAGGTGTAGAACTTAGAACAACATAAAAAGAAAATAAATGGTGGAAAATAGTATAAGGAAAAAGGGTATTTCAAACAAAGCGAGATGAGACAGAGAAAAAAATCCATCGCATGGCGTTGTGGAGAGGATAGGACCAGTGAAAGATTCCCAACCTGAACCTCTAGAATTGGAATTCAGGGTATCACAAGCACATTTATAGCATCAATAATAGGAAACCCTCATGTGGTACTAGAGAAAGTAAATAAAATACTGTAGAAAGAGCAATTCAACTTGGGAGCACCCTAAATTCTAGATAGGAACAAAAACTCAGACGCCTATTGTAGGGAAAGCCCTACTTGTTGGAGATCTTCCCATCTTGACAGACAGAATTATGTTCACAATACCCGCTCTTCCAATAACCCCATAGTTCATTGGTTACAGCTCATTGAATTAAGATTTGTAAAGTAAATATTTCACCAGCGAGGATCAGTCACACGGGAAGGAGAAGATGTGTTTCCAGTTGCGGGTAGGTTCTCAAATCGTCGCAACTAACATAATCCTAACTAACCAAAACGAACTCTAACTAACCACTATTGGCATCATAAGGATAATAATGTTTCAATCGTCTAACACATAATATCGATGGTACCAAATGGTGTAGAGTAGCAATTAGGAAAGTTGTTTTCAAATAGTGCTGACATAACCATAAATATGGTAAATAAAAAATAAAATATCTTTTATGCCTCTGAAAGGTATGATAATAATAAAAATATAAATAAAATTAGAGCATGGTAAATAAATAAAAATATAAATAAATTGAGAATCTTAAATAAATAAAACCTCTTTTTATATTTACTCTAAGATATGTAAATAAAATAAAAATATAATTAGACTAGAGGTATGGTAAATAAATAAAACCTCTTTTTTATATTTACTCCATAAACCTTTTTATATCTAGGAAAACAAAAAAAATGAAGTTTTATTTAGGTGAAGCCTATGGGCCAAATACCATGGAACAAATTTTTATTAATACCATGGGCTAAATAATATGGGCGAAATATGGTATTTATAAAAGAGGTATGGTAAATAATATAAAAGAGGTATGGTAAATAAATAAATATAAAAGAGGTATACAGAGGTATGGTAAATACATAAAAATATTCTAAATATATACTGTCTGTGGGGTCTTGGTTAAATGGTGATGAGGTGGGCTGTTATGGCACTCATCACAAGTTCAATTCCCTTCCTCGATCAGGGTGATGTATCTAGACATGTTGATGAAGATGTAAAAATGTAGTCCTACCAAACTTACAAAAAAAAAAAACATCTAAATATATACCGAGCCTATGGGCCAAATACCATGGTAAATAATAGAGGTGTTATCGCAAGGAGTCACTCTTTAAATGCAAAAGGAGTAAGCGTTACACATTATAGTTCATTTCAAATTTTATAGGATTTTTTGAGTGGTGGGATGACTTCTCAAAGATTTTGAAATGATTTTTATATTCTTTAAGACTTTCATGCATTTGGCAAGCTATGGCAAGTATAAATTGTATGGGTAAATTGGTAGTATAGGGAACATAGTGTTACAAATGAAGAAGATGGATAGCTGTTACCCATTCTAGGAAATATTCCTATCCTAAATCAGTCACACAACTATGATGATGGCTCTTTACACAAACTCTGTTTATGCAAAGTAAACAACATTCAGAAAGTAGATTGCATAAATAAAGTATTCCACAAATCCTTGATGAAATCTTCACTAACATATTCTACAACACCTATATGAATTGCAGAAAGCTGAAAGCAGATAATTTACTATTAAATCCTTTAATAGTTTCTCACTCACACCTTACTAGTTGCTGCATTCACATTTTAGAAGAAATTAAAAAAGAAAGAAGACACACCATACATTAGATGGTCCTTGAGTCACAAAATCCTCTAGCTTGAAGTAAAAAAGGCTTTTTATTATATTCAATCTTCAGGTAGACCAACATCCAACCTGGAAATGGTATTTACAAATGGTATATATAGAAAGAGAGGCACCAACTCCATCTCTTCTAAAAATAAGGAAACGTTACTCCTAACATTACATAGGTGTCATAAGACATTACAACCATATCTCATTGAAATATAAATAAAAGGACAGATGTAGAAGAAAGAAGATACGAAATCTGGGTTGAACTGCTGAGTGTGCTGTCATGCTGCCCTTTTTTCTGTTGATTTGTCTCCTTATGTCTTTGGTCTTTAAATAGCCATGTATCTTCTTTTAATATGACCTCCAACAACCTCATAACCACATTTCACCATCACTTGTTATATCCATTTGGTTATGAGTTTTTATCCTTCCTGATCTCGCTCGAAAAATTTGCTGATAGGTGTCAAAATTCAGTGAAAACAGGCGCTACCAGAAATTCCAAAAAAAAACTATAACTGTGAAAAACTGGAATGCTATCGGAATTTCTAGTAACACTCTATTTATTTTTAAAAAATGCATAGAAAATGTTGAAAAAACTGTGCAGACTTATATTTTTTGACATCTAAGCTGCTATTCAAAATTGTGATTGATAAGAAAAAAAGTATTTGTATCAAAAAACCTTTTTACCTTCCTTCTATGTGGGCTGCAACTTCAGTAAACTTATCCTAGTTTGTCTTGTTGTCAGCAACTGATTTGGATCTGGTTGTTCTTGTGGCTGCTTCCTTGACAATGGTCGAACCCTTTTGTATCTTTCTTCTCTTTGAGGGCTCTGAGTGCTGCTCTGAAGGGTTTTTGTTTTTGTTTTTCTTCATGGAATTTTCTGTCTTTGACCCTTCAAATTTATCTTCTATATCAATGACGTTTGTCATTAAGCTTGGATTGTGTAGAGCCTTGGACTTAAGCCTAAACTTGTTGCTGTCTCTGGTATGCCTTTTTCTGGTACCAACAACAGGTTTGGCTTCTTATTTCTTCTTCTTACTGCTGATATCATATCAACATATTTGAGGAGTTCTTCATTAGATTTTGTAGGCTAATACTCTTTCTGAATCTTTTGCTGAATATCTACTTCTAGAATTTCTGGTAGCATCTGCGCTTTAGATTTCTCTGCAGTTGCAGACCTTCCTCTTTGAGCACTGGTGAAGACATTAGGAAAAGGAGGAACATGGGGCACTATTTTCATAGATTTGGGTTTATTTTATGAGGAGCTCTCTTATTTCTCCAACTTTCTCTCGGCCTTGACTGGAGAAACCTTTTATTTTCTGTTCTTGGCTTTATAAATGTTTTCCTTTTTGGCCTTCCTCTTGGTTCTTTTTGCAGGCTGAGGGTTTGGTTGTGAAACTGGAGGTGTAGGTGCAGGTGGCCTGCCCTGTAAAACAAGAAATGATCCCAGGTTTGATTTCTTTTCCTTAAATCTTCTTCAACTAGAACCTTAATGAGAGTTTGTGGATACAAGCTATATTCTAAAACAACAGTGTGAGTTTGGATCCTTGCCGAGCTCTTTGTCATACTCTTCAGCAAGAAGTATAGCAGATTTAAGGTCTTCATACCTGCAACATGAAAAATAAACCTCATATGATAAAGAAACACAACTGTATACCTCCTTTCACAAGTGAGGTATATCTTGATAAGTTTGACAACTTCTGCCCAGTCATTTTTAAGATAGCTGCTTGGAATTCCCTTGGCCCAATTTGGATCTCTGTGTGCATCCTCGAGGAAACTATTGAGGTCTCCTCCATTGATAACCTGACCTTTAAACCACGTCTCTCCTTCTCGTGGAAGGTTAAAAGCTTTAGAAATGGAGTCTTCTGAAACCTGCAATGTGAGACCATAGACTGCGGCTTCTTGTCCATTTAAAGAGTTTCCAGATTCTTGAGCTACTCCTAAGTGAGAGCTTCCTAACCTGGTGCACAGAGAATACCACCCTGCCTCGATAAACAAGCTTCTCACCTTTGAATTTGCATCCACTGGGTCTGCACCCTGTGGCTCAATTATTTTTATTTTCCCACCTCTTTTAGTCATCTTCAGGAATTAATGATATCTCTTGAAACTGATAGGTGGCAAAGCTAGAAGAGATTTACCTTACAAGTTTTACTTGTGCTTCCCTATGAAATCCTGTCTGAAATCTAGACTCCTCCTCAAACTGAAACTCCATGCAATTCGATATCCAACAACTAAACTCTCAATTTGATAATTATCCTGATTTTTTGGTGGTTTTAAAACAACAACCATGGTTCATCACCCCATACAAATCAATTTTCATTATGGAAAATATTCCCTGATTGTAGTGTGCACCATGTGATGTCCATTATTACCTTCAGTTGGTTGCATATCTTCATATGGAATTCTACAGATGGCTTGAGGCAAGCAGATCTATGACTAGCAGTCACCTTTGTCGTCTTGCTGATTATTGGCCAAAATTTCTGGCAGCGCTGCTGTGCGACTAGCCAAACGATCATTGTGTTAAGTTTGATGATCCACGATATCCTCAATTTGAAAAACACGTACCTTGAGATGATATCAATTGACTTGGCTGACAGACAGGACATGATTAATGGTTGGGTATATTACTGCGGGTTTACACCTAAGCATTACACGTATACCATGACTTGAATCAAACTAAACTGACCGTATATGACTCCTGTCACAAGATATAAAACATTTAAAAAATAGTTGAAACATATTTACACTACAACACGTGGTTTGACAAAAAACGAATGCAATTTTTTGTTTATTTTAAAAAAATAGAGGATGTTACTGGAATTTCCGGCAACATCAGAATAAAATGAAAACAGACATAAATAGGAATATAACAAACTGTCCGAAAAGGCTAAAACAGGCGCTACCGAAAATTTCGGTAGTGACCAATTTTTTTTTGAAATTTTCAAAGTCTAATCCTAAAAACAAAAATTTAAAATGGACTCATGACTTTGCAAAGAACTGTGCTAACATTGGTTTCACAGGGGATAAAGCTCTCACTGCGAGGCTATAAGAATCTTTTGTAGTTTCAGTGCCTTTTCATTGGGATATGAAGTATTTTTATGAAACACACCGGTATTTACAGTGAACTTAGGCCACCAACAACTTTAGTAAAAGAATTTTTTGAGAAAGTGCCCATTAAATGGGAATCCAAACAGTTCTGTCCCATTAATATGTTGCAAATCAAAAGTATTTTTCTATAAAATATTTGAGATTCTGAAAGGACCAAGCCATAAAGCATCAAATTTGGAATGCTAACCTGGATCTTGATACTGTGCATCCCATTTTAACAATATACCTCCAATCTAAAAATATTCTTTTTTAGTCCCTTTAAAAAAAACTTGCTTTACAACTTGCTGATATTTTCTCATCAAATCATATTGCTTTTTCTCGCTTTTGTTGCACTTCTATGATCTGATAAATTCTCCTGGTCATGTCATCTAGCTCAGCTTCATGATCTTGCAGAAATTTAGCTACAAGAATGGGCAATTGGACTGGAAAAACAACATTAGTTCCATAAACCATTTGAAAAGGTGATGTATTAATAAACTTTTTGATTGTCACCCGGTCAACCCCATAAAGAAAACTTTAGTTTTGAATCCCATGCTTTCTTGTTTTGCTCCAATATTTTGGTGATGATTATTACCAAAATTTTGTTTGACGATTCAACTAAACCATTCCCTTGGGGATAGTAAGTTTTAGAGTGAGTGAGCTGAATACCATAATCTTCACAAAAATTTACCAATGGATTAGCTTTAAAAGCAACTGCATTATCTACTACTAACCTTGATGGAAATCCAAATCTGGTTATGATTCCCTCTAGAAAATTAATGATAAATTTATGAGTAGCATTCCTGGTAGGTATTGATTCAATCCATTTGGTGAAGTAATCATTTGCAACAAGAATCCAACGATGATGTCCACTTGATGGTGGATGAATTTCACCAATGAAATCTAAGCTCCATTACTAAAAATGTGCAGAAACAACTATGGGCTTGAGAGGAAAAGACTTCAAATGTTTCTTACTAGTGAGCTTTTGGCATTTTTCACGTGCTCTAACCTCAGCACATATATCAGAAAATAAGCTAGGCCAAAAATAGCCAGCTCTCGGTATTTTATATGCAGTATTTCTCTAATAATGATGACCTCCACATGCTACTATGCATATAAAAGATAACTTTCTTGGACTCATTTGGGTCAATGCATCTCAACAAAAGTCCTGTAGGATCTTTCCAATATAAAAATGTTGGAAATATTGTCATTGATGGCAAAAGATTTGGCAAAGGTCAACATAGGACGAATAGAAGAAGCAGAGACAGAATGGGAAGAGTACAAAGGCGCAACAGAATTTTGGTGAACTTCAACACGCATTCAAGAAGGAGGGGTGAAATGTAAGGATGAATTAATTATCATGGGCCGCAGCCACAAATTGCAGAGGAGAGTTGATTATGGTGTTGAGCAGAGCCGTCTTTAAAGTGGAACGAAGTTATTTCCGTAAATCTAATTTACGGAGGAGTAGAGTTATTCAAGACAGTCAATTCGGGAATTTAAGCCTTCATCAACCAAGTATGAAGAAATTTTATGAATGTATGATTAAACAGCGGAAAGTCTTTAATTCTTTGAATGTGGCAGGACAAGTGGTCCCTACCACTTGAGCGCAAATCGCAAAGCGTAGTTTTGAAGTTTCAAGTGTCTTGTTGATATGGATTATTTGCAATGTGCGATCAGCGCAAAATTGCAAGAGCACGAGTTTACATATTCAGAAATTTCCCATCGCAAAATTCCCATTTGCGATGTGCGATCAGCGCAAAATCGCAGGAGCGCATATTACAATCATCGCCCTCCGCCATTGCAAGTTTCGTTGTTTGCGATATGCGATCATCGCGCCATCGCACGATCGCAACATCACACGATCGCAATATCACATTTCCGCCATATGTTATTTCCGCCGGTTGTAAGTTGCAATGTGGGCCCGGAATCGAAGATTGAATATTATTTGAAGAACCCGAAAGGTTATATGGATATATATATGACTGATGAGTCAGTGGCTCGTTAATGATTATAATATTATATGGCGGAGACAAGGATTGGGGTTTCAAATTGGATTGACGCGATTATTAATACAAACGATTGAGATGTATGGCTGTTCCGCTGCGGAACTCACCTCATCAACAAGACACTTGCATATGGAAAAGCGTTGGATATTGTTTATAAAATCCGAAGGGTTAAACTTTGGGTTAAAGGTTTGGCGCACATAGATAATTTAAATTTCCTCGTTTGAATGAAATAATTTAAAAAGAAATTGAAGAGCCCCGGGAAATAAACAAAAGGGAATATTGACAAAGGAATACCATTAGCAGTTGAGTGGTTTTAGACTCATGGTATTAAGAAAGGCGAAAACTATATAAAGGGAAAAGATCATTATTCGATGGTGTAGAGGAGGAAGGGTTGAGTGCGGAAGAAGAGCGAATTCCTCTAAGGAATATCTGTATGGACAGACGACGTGCTTCATTGATAATTCTGAGTTCATGTTGCACCCTTCGAAAGAATGAATCTGGGATTCATTCAATAGAAGAAGCAATGAAGAGTTAACGCATGTCTGTTGAAGAATTTTTATCCAGAAAGCCAAATGGGATGTCGAATGCATACATTCTCTGAAGTCTGGGGTGCGACTGTGTGATCCAGTCTGAAAATTGATGAAACGAGGTCCACTGTGGTGCTAAGGGACGAAGCTTATAGCGAGGGGGTCGTAGCTCCCTTCCAGGTGAGGCTGGTAAACGAGAGAAGGTTGTAGCCTTCAGCAGGTGGGTGCCTGCGTGCTGGTATAAGTCTGCACCAGTACATGATTGTAAGAAGTTTTTCTCTATAATAAAATATTGAAGGCTGAGACAACGACAGCGGTGGTTTTCTCTCGACTTGGGTTTCCACCTAAAATCATGGTGTTCATATGTGATACTTTTGTGTGATGTTTCATTCTGTTATTACTGCACTTGTATACTGTTATATAAACATCTGATGAATAAATACATGTAAGGATCTTAGTAAAGAATTGATTGTTTATTAATATCTCTATGCATACGCGAGTTTCATAAAGGATATCCGCGTACATACGCAAGTCTGTATCAGGAAAGTAGCGTATGGGTTTCAGAAGCAAGAAAAACTAAAAGTTTTGAATATGCAGTAAATACTGATTCACCCCCCCTCTCAGTATTTTTCCCAACAAAAAAATTATCTTTAATGCAAAATTTAACAATTTTTAGCTTTAAAGATCTTACTCAGCTTGTATCATAATTTGGAGGAGGTTTAAAATGCTGCAGAAAATAGATGATATCCTTATACTAGTTGCATTCAGAAAGCTTAATATCTACTGCCATGCTGTCTATAGGTTCAAAAATATGCCCTTCAAATTTGTCATCCATGAAATTCAAGCCCAAAACTTTACAATTTTCTTCAGGTAGTAGTTTGGCTAATCCTTAACCTTTGATTAGTTTTGTAGGCTTTATCTCTAAATAAAACTCAAGAACTTTAGTCACCCACATACTTCTTTTTTCCATCAATATCAGGCTGAACTAATATCTCTCTAACAAAAGATGAAAGCACATAGGAAATATAAACTCTAAAATCTTTCAGAGGTTTAACTGATGCATAGGCATGCTTTTCCAACATTTCATACTTCAATTATGCATCTCTAAGAGCACTGTTGAAAAATGCTATGGGAGCTTCCTTATTTTCTGAATATTTTTGTAAAAAAACAACAGCAATAATATCTTGGGAGATAAATGAGAAGATCAGGAAAGGCTTTGAGTATTTAGGACTTACTAGCTGAGGTGCTTCAATGATAGCTTTTTTTATCAACTCAAATGAATTTCCGGATTCAATTGTCCACTTGACTTCTTTGTCCTTCTTCAGCATGCAAGTAATATGCTTCACCACTTCGGAAAAATTTGGAATGAACCTTATTAAGAAATTGATCTTACCAAGGAAAGATTGAAACTCTTTCTTGGATCTTGGAAGTGTTAAATTCTGAATTGCAATCACTCTTTTAGGATCAATTTTCAATCCATCTTTAGAAACTATGTGATCCAACATCTTACCTTCCTTGAGAGAAAAATGAGACTTGGATTCAATGATATACCATATTTTCGGCATTTAAAAAATACTTGTCTCAAGTGCTGAAGGTGTTCTTGATCTGAAGCTGAAAAAATAGTAATATCATCCAGATAGATGTGACCAAGAATTTGTATTTTCTCCAATTAATGTAAAGTCCATAGCACACTAAAAATTAGCTCCGGCATTCATAAACCAAAATGGCATCTTTGCATACATGAATGTTCCCCAAGGAGTAGTGAAAGATGTCTTCTCTCGGTATTCTGACCAAACATAAACTTAATTGTACCCAGAGAAATCATCTAACATGGAAATTCTATCTGAACCAGTTACCTTTTGAAGAATATGCTCCAGCTTTGGCAATGGATAATTATCTTTCTTGGAGAATTTGTTAAGATTCCTAAAATATACACATAGTCTGACTTCACCACTCTTCTTTCTTACTGGAACTAGATTATAAACCCAATTTGAGTATCTCAATGGAATGATGATTTTGGCATCCAAAAGTTTTTTCACTTCCTTCTCCATCACTGCTAGCAATAGTGGATTGATTTGTCTTAATTTCTGCTGGAATGGCTTAGTACCATCCATCAATGGTATCCTATTCTCAATGATAGCTGTATCATATGTCTTAAGATCTTCATATTTATAGGAAAAAACACCAACAAATTCACAAAACATCTTATGGTATTCAACCTTTCTTTCTTCTGATAAAGCTTTTGACAACTTCACATACCTTGGTTCTTTTTTTGTGCCCAAATTGAAATCTTCCAATTCTGCTTGTGTTTTAGCCAACTGTGGTTCACCCGAGACATCATTGTGATCAAAGAGATTCTCAAGTGGGATTAAACCCTTGGGAATGTGATTGGTAGGCAGCTGAATGATAGGCTGATCAACAATATGTTTTTTCAGATTTTTGGTGTTTTGCAAATCAACATCATCCTTCATGAAATCTTCAACTTGATCAATGTTTAGGACATCAAACTCTTCAACAACTTCAATGAATCTTCTAATCTCCTGATCATCTTCAAAAAATTTCCAATGCTTGACCTTATCAAGAATGCTAGGTCTGAATCTAACTTCTACTTCATATTTCAGCTTAATAGGTGTTGGAATTTTGAATGAGCTTGCTGAAATAGAAAGTGAATCAGCCAAAATATTACTTTCTCTTGGAACAAAAGAAATGTTAAATCCATGAATGAGTCTTAAACAATACTCCATACTGCATTCCGGTAATCTCTGAGTCTTGGATGCTTAGTTTGATAAACATTTCTGATTTGCTGAATGATAAGTTTAGCATCTCCAAAAACAAAAATTTCTGAAATATTCATATCTTTTTTTGTTTTTAAACCAATTAGTAGAGCTTCATACTCAGCCAAATTGTTAGTTGCTTCAAATTCAAGTTTGAAAGAAAAAGTGGAGATTTTTTTCAAAGGATAAACGAGAACTATTCCTGCACCAACTCCTTCTTTAGAATATGATCCATCAAAATACATTTTCCATAGCTAGGAACTGTCATGACTGATCTGTTTTTCAGCAGGCTTCGAAATCTGATTTTTTTTTTGTAGATAGGAAAAAATTATCCATGTTTAAAATGCTTGAACCAACATCAGTTTTTCTTGCATAAATTGGCCGGGGTCTGTGCTGTCACTAATGATATATGCCAGTTGAGCTTCTCTATAAAGTCTTCTTTGTTCTCCGCCAAAAACAGGGACAATAGCATAAGTGAAATCCATTTGCAAAATTCCTCCCAACCTTATAATACATGACCTAGAAAGTAACATGCCAAGCCTAGGAAGAATGTCAACTACAACAATATCCATCACCATCCCTCTCATAGGTAACTGAAAAAGGCTTACTGCAAGGTATTTGATGACACCAAAGCATTGAACTTTCTGGGAATCAAAGGAGTAGAGACATTGGTACTCTCTAGTTACTTCAAGACCTAATTCATCCATGACTACCTTGGGCATTAAATTATGTGAGGCTCCAGAGTCCATTAGGCAATTATGCAAGATATTTTCATGAATATTCAGAGATAGATAGAAGGGAGGGGTAGAGTCATCTTTGTCTTTCACCAATGGGCCTAAAATAACAGTAGGCTTGTCATCTTGAAGGTTAACAAAATTAGAAGCTACTTCGGTAGGTGGGGGTTGAAGATATTTCATAAAATTATTTTTGAAATCGTCATTTTTCATGAGCTCTACAAGAGGAACACGAATCTTCATCTTTGGTATTTCATTCTCAAAATTGAAAACAAGGGACAGCTTGTGAGCAATTTTTACCTCGAATGAAGGAGTATTAACCGCTACCAAAATTTTCGGTCTGCTTGTTTCAGCAACTTGTTTTTTCTACTGGAATTTTAACTGCATCCTTATTCTTCTTGGGTTGTGCCACAAGCTTTGGATTATCATCAATCTTATTTGATCTGAGATTATATCTGCTTTGATGATCAACTAAAATCATGGAATAATCAGGAATCACTTCATTATTTTGAGTATATGACATGAAATATTCATACTCTGCTTGTGTAAGATGAATCAACCCTTCTTTATCTCTTAGACAATTGATATCAACAACTTTCTCAAAACTTTCAGCTTCCTCTTCATCTTCAAATAAAGTATTCTGCAAAGGAGGCTGTAATTTTTGATGATCAACATCTCTAATTTCTTGCTACAAAATTTGAGGAGCAAAAGGTCTTCTAAATTGCTGCCCATTAGGCTGATCAAATGAAACATTTCTAGTAGTAGCTGGTATTTATTCCATATTTAGCTTGTAAATCTCAGTAGTCAATGACTTGACCATCTTAGTCAGGTCATCTAACTTAGGGTCTATGTCTGAAGTTCCCGAAGTTGAGACTTTAGCTTTTTTATTTCTTTTTTCTTTGTCAATCCCTCCTTTGAGCTTATCAGCCGCTACCACATTAGATTCTACCTCCAGTGCATTTTCCTACATTTGTGTTAGTGTTTTAGATCTTATTTCTTTCATTAATAAACAAAAATCAGGATCAAAGGCACCAACATAAGTGATTTTGGTTGAAGCTTCAATAGACTTGATTTCAATAGGTATTTTACTGTACATACTATTGAATCTCTTAGAAAAATTAGAAACTGATTGCCCTTCTTTTCTTTTTATTGCACCAAGTTCAGTGATATAATACATACATTTTTTCTTATCACCACATTTTCTTAAAAATGTATCATCTAGGGTTTCAATTCCAGTGATGCTACCAACTATCAGAGATATGAACCATTTCCTAACATCACCCTCAAGACTCTGAACAAAAAATCTCATCCAGACATCTTCACGCTCAATATTCAGACTGTCAGCATAGGGATAAAAATCAACAAGGTGTTCTTCAGCTGTTACCTCTCCCTCACCACTAAATTTAGGCATGTATTTGAGATAATCTCCTGCAGGTAATACATTCATAGGCTGAGGTAAAACCAAAGGGGCATACCTTGCAACAAAAATTGCATCCATTCAATTAGGGGGTGGGTTTGGACCTACCATGGTGTGAGTTGTTGGGATTTGTTGAATAACAATTGGTGGATTGTGAACAATCGATGATGAAGCACCAACTTGTGATGTAGAGAATTTTGGTGGTTGGAAAATAAGGGAGGTACAGGATTTTCTGCAAAATCAGGGGATAAAGTTTGCAGGACTTCTTTAGGGACAAACTTTGAGAAAACAGTAGTAGAGGCAACAAGATTTCGTTTACTCTTTTTCTTGATTAGATTTTGAGGGTTAGAAATTGGGATTCTCAAAGGGGAATATGGGTTAGCCCTGGTTTTAGTCCTTCTAAGAGCCAACACTTCAAAAATGGAGTCGCCAGGTGTAAAGTAGTCTAAAAAGACAGTTGGAACTGTACACCTCAGAACCAGACTTATAACTTTTTCATTCACCTAGGGTTAAACTTCAATTCGCCTCCCCGGCAACGACGCTAAAGATGTTAACGCAAGGAGTCACTCCTTAACTTCAAAAGGAGTAAGCTTTACACATCATAGTTCATTTCAAATTTTAAAGGATTTTTTGAGTGGTGGGATGGCTTCTCAAATATTTTGAAATGATTTTTATATTCTTTAAGACTTTCATGCATTTGGAAAGTATAAATCATATGGGTAAATTGGTAGTATAGGGAGCAGAGTGTAAAAAATGAAGAAGATGGATAGCGGGTACCTATTCTAGGAAATATTCCTATCCTAAATCAGTCACACAACTATGATGATGGCTCTTTACACAAACTCCGTTTATGCAAAGTAAACAACATTAAGAAAGTAGATTGCATGTGTTATCATTCCAATAATTTTCTAGGGTTGTTATGCTTTTTGTTTAAAGAAATATTAATGGTAACCACAAACCTACTTTTAAGATCAGGATCTAGCCTTCCTAATGCTCAGAGAGGGCTCTCTCTTTATGATTTGATTTTGTTGTTTTTAGTTGATTTTAGGCTAGTTATGTAAGATTGATTTGGTGTGATTTGAGTTGGTGGTGGAATTACTGATTTAGATGGATAGATGACTGTCTATTTACCATTGGGATATGGAGTCAAAGTTTCAAGAAAACAAGACTGAATCAAGGTCTAAAGGAAGTGTTCACAGGGCAAGGTAGTTGTGCACATTCAGATATTTTAGGCTGGATGGTGAAGTGGTTTCAATTGGGATCAAGGAGTAGTTAAGGATTCCTCAAACTAGATAATGAAGGAGGTGAAAGAGGTCAATCGAAACTAGGGAGAAATGAAGAATTCCCTAATTTTAATATCAGAAGAAAACATCAAAATGAATAACAATTCATAACAGAGTGTACTTAAACAATTTCTGCAATAATATTCTGTTATAACATTTAAATTGGAAAACATGCAAGTATGTGAAATACTTAAGAAAATAAAAATTGAACAATAGAAAGATACTTCACTGAAGTGGCTCAACACATGAATCCTATAATGCAATGCCTTTATTACTCAGTCCAGTCTACTGACTTGAAAATGTTACAATAAACCCTCAGGTTTAAGATCAATATAACTATAGAAATGTTCATAAATCCACACTCAATACTTCGAATTATGAAGTATTTATACAAAAACTAATACAAAATATCGTAAAACTGATTTAGGAATTATTCAAGGAAAAATAAATATCTTCATGCAAGAAGATAGAGACATCTAAGTAACTAATGCAAGCCATCCCTGCTTATTTGGTTTTGCTGTTTGCTTTCATTGATCTTTTGCTGCTTTCTCTCTTTGATTGTTGCTGTATGCTGGTTGCATCTTTACGCTGGTTGACCTTTTCTGATTTATCTTTTAACTCTGCTTTTCACCTGATACTCTTTCAACTTTGTTAATTCTCTTTAACATTGTGAATTATCTTTATCTGTTACTCTGGTTTTCACTTTAAACTACTTTTTCTGTTTTTACTTTTCACTTTCACAATAAATCATTTAGTTTCTCCCAAGCCTCTTCATCTGGTAATTTGATTTTTTCCATTATGAAAATTTCATCAGCTTCTGTGTATTTTGAAAAAGTAGGCTTGTTTATGAAGAGATGATTTACCTCATGCTGGAGGTAAAAGAGATTCTCAAAAGTCTGATAGAGCACTTTTCCTGTAGGCATTCTTTTCATGGAGGAATTGTTGGACTGCTCTTTGGCCACTTCTTTGATTTTCTTGTCATAGTCTTCATGTTTCATCAATATGTCATTGATAACCAAAGGATTAGGTAGACCTTTGTGCCTCAAAACATCAAATTTCACCATGAATCTAGTTATTGCTAACTACATGTTTTGACACTTGTCTTCAAGTTGTGTCATGAAGTTCCTCTTGGAAATTACCTTTCTTACTTCTAGAATTGTTTCAGTTCTGTTACTAATGCCAATTTCTTCCAATTCTTGTTTGTTCTTAGAATTAAGAAACTTAATGGTTTCAATGGCATCTTCTGGTTTCTTCCGAAGTTCCTCTTTGACCTTCTGAATGGCTTCACTTGCTGCCTTTATCAAATCCTTCTTCTCAAAGATGACTTGGATGGAAGGCCAAATATCATTAATAGAGTTAATGATATTGGCCCACAACTGCTGCTTTTCTTGGGCAAGTGGTTCTTTTAGTGTCAATTCTTTCTCTAAGTTCTGTAACCTTTCATTTAATCTGTTTGACTTCTGTGTTTCATTCTTATGCATTATTTGAACTAGTTTCTTTTCATCCTCTAGACTTTTTATTTGACCTTTAAGTCTATTTATTTCATTTGTTTGGATGGACATATCCTGCATGACTTTGATCAGTTTAGCTGCTTCATCACTGGGATGAGCTGCTGCTGTTGTTGAATTTGTTGCTGATGTAGTGGCTGATGTTGAAATTGTTGTAGCCACTGGAACTGCTGTGGCCACTGGAGTTGCTGAAGTAGAAGGAACTACTGTAGTAACTGTAGGAATAATAGTGGCAGGGATTGCTTCCATGCTGGCCTTTTTTTGCTGCACCAATTTATCCATCTCATTCTCCATCTCTTTAACTTGAGCTGTCAACTGAATGATGAGATTCATCATTTCATCTTTTTGGCCTTCATTCTCCAGAACTTCTTTTGCTTGTGGATGTTCAGTAGGAGGAAATTTAAGTTGTTTTATCAATGCAACAATGTTTGCATTCTTCTTTTTAATTAGCTCTTTTGCAACTTTGATGTTCCGGGGATCATATCTTACCTCTATGACCAATTCTTCAAGTGATTTGATTCTATTGTCCTTGGCTTGTGAGAAAGCCTTCTCTAGTTTTAATTGTCCTCTGATGTTTTCTAGAGTATTTTGAAGTTTTTGGACACTCATGGCTTTTTTGGTCATAGTAGAATATAGCATTTCTCCAGCTTGCTTATGAAATTATATTTGTTCTATAGGATGAACATCTTTAGCTTGAACTTCAAATGCTATCTTCCTGTAGTCAGCTGATGACTTTGGATGCTATACTGTTGGCTGCAAGAAGGTCATCTACATCTTCCTGATCTTGTAATCAAATGATGAAAGTAACCTATTCTGGTCACTAGGTGTTTGTTTCGAGTATTGGGCATAAGTCACTGCTTTCAATGCCTCATTCCTGAGTTTTATTTATTTATAATTCTCCATGATATCCTGTTCTTTATCTGCTGGTTTACTTGATGAAGACACCGCTACACTATGTTGCTTCTGAATCATTTGAGTATTAGAGGTTGAAGGCGAGTGAGTTTCCTTTGAAACTGCCAGAGGTGCATTTTCTTTAACTACTGTGTCTGTATCAATGATTTCAATTGTATCAACTTGTTATTTTATAGGATTTAGCTTGGGCTTCTTCCTGTACATTAATTTGAATTTGGTTTATGTAGTGGTTTGAGCTGAATAATATCCTTCTTCTCTTGCTCTCTTGGAGTTTCTATCTTGTAGGCTTGGAGTTTGTAGGACAAAGCTAGTTTCAATTGGTTTCTCCACTTCTTTCAAAGTATTATCCAACCACTCTGTTTGGTTGGAGTACTTCTCAATCTCTGGTTTGGAATCATGGACAAAAGGATTTATTTTAAATTTGACTCTTAGTTTGCTGATAACTCCTGAAGGATCATACTGTCACTTGAAACTTTCATTGAACTTGAATTCCTGTAAGTATTTTTCTGCTTGTTGAACAACAGTCGTGTTATTGCAGATAAAATGACCAATCTGGTTTTTGATTTTAACCTGTGTTTTCTTCTTTGCTGACAGAAAATTCACTTCATCAGAGTTTAGGATCTTCTTGATATATTCAAGTGCAAATAAATTCATTGGGAGGTATTTGGGCATCTTATATGGAGTAAGTTGGCATCCATATACCCTAATTTCAGTGTGGTTATGGTATAAATACTAGTCTCCTGTCGTACTATGTTCAGACAAGTGCAATACTTTCTTTATCTTATCACTAATTCTTGGTTGACTGCTACTGCTTAGCATATTGACAATTGGATGAATAAATGAATCAATGAAGTTGCTGTAGGTAAACTCTGTGGAATCTTTCCTGATTAAGGAAGTCCATAAGACTACTGATTAGGGATTACCCTCAGTGTCTAGTTTTTGGAGGCTTACTGCAAACCTTTCAGATTGGAAGTATAGGAATAAATGAAACAAATAGATGAATACTTAAAGACTCTTTCCTCTGGTAATTTAACTAGTTGTTCATGTATGGCATATGATAAGTATTGAGAAAAGTAAAATGTGAAGGCTAGACGCTGTCCTGGGCAGAAAATGGATAGAAAACCTAGGATTGAAGCATCTACATACTCATCTGTAAAATAGCCTAGAATGCAAGACAATATTGTGACAATATGTCTTGTTCTTTTTTAGAAAATTGAGGCTGAATAAGGAGGGTTACTCTTTGGGGTTTCAACTGATGGAGGCATAAAGGCTTGGAAGATCTGAAACCTCTTTGGAAAGTCAAGTTTTAGATATAATTCAGTGAGGATTTAAATTGACAGAGGGGCTTCATCAGGCTTGGGTTGAATTTGAAGCATTTGGTTTATGGATTCAACAGTAATGGCGAACAAAATTTCCTTGCTGTGGGTTACTAGGGCTCTTTTAATGGGTAGATAATTAACTTGATAGAGTCTGATGATTTCAGGGAATTGGAAAGTCTGTGGGAGGATATATTTGGGAAAATTTGATTCCTAAAGGTGTATATCATCAGCCTGGTCCATGAATTTATCATGGCTCCAACAGTGGAGCTCAAGGAGGTTGAAATCAGTGACAGGGTCACTAATTTTGAAGTCTTTGTCTGCAAAGGGGGGTATGTTCAACATCAATAACAGGAGGTTGCGGGGGATTGACTATCACAATGGCTTGGGAAGCCATAGATTTATTTAGTTTTATCAATTAATTACTTTTTGGTTATAAGAAATAGTCTCAAGCCCTTAGGAATAACTAGAAAATGAATATTTGGGTCTGCAGAAAGGGTTTTGGAGACAACAATGGTTTTTCTTTGGTCTGTAAAGCTTTTAAATTGGTTCAATTGATTAACTTTATTACTTGCTTGCTTAAGTACATGTCTCGACACTTCAGGAATACCTGGAAAACGAAGCTTTCAATTTGCAGAGAAGGTCTTGGAGGCAACAGTGGCTCTCCTGGTCTTTATACAACTTTAAGCTGAGTTTGCATAGGTTATGGTTGTAAATTCTTGAATTTTGGTGTGAAATACCTTGAAAATAGGTCGGTAGAGCTGTTTTGGCTTGAGAATAGGTCGAAAAAGGATTTTTTTCCGCAATATTCAACAAACAAGTTGTGAAAGAGGATTTTACAGTAGTCTTATTGTTTTAACCAATAGATATTAATCATATGAGCACGGGGTCAAATTTAAATGGCAGGGTGGTATCATTCATACAGGGCGAAAAACAGCTTGGAGGTTTTTGCATCGAGAAAAGCTGGTAAATGGTTTTGGATTGGAGGATGCGATACAATTTGGGGCTGCCACGTAGTAGGGTAGCAGGGGTGCGAAACTGATTATTTCACAACCCTCCCATGATGTTAAAAATCGGGCAGTCGGGGGTGCGAAAGTCTTTATTGGTCATTGGATCTAAGAAATGGAGATCTAACGGATGGGTGAATAGGGGGGATTCGTTGGGAATTTGACGGGTGGGACCGGGTTTGTTATATGCGAAGGTTAAATAATAAGTGGGACGAGATTTATAATGCCTAGGGGTTTAAACATAAAGTGGGAATTGGGATATATACAGATTGGGGTTTTTAATAAAACTGTATGTTATAATAAAATAAGGGGTTGGGGAAATATATGTGCGGGAGTTAATATAATAATGTATGTTATATAGTGGAGGTTTCAAATATATATTAAAATGGGGTTAATATGAATGGGGGTTAATGAATATGACGCGAGATATTTAAAATACACTAAGAACTAGTGTTAAAACTGATATCGGGAAGGGATTGTTATAGTGGGGCCCGACATATCATTTTAAATATTTAGACTTAGAATAACGAGGTTTTTGATACTTTTTGAATTAAAAATGGGAATTAGTAAATGGGAGATTGATTTTCAAAGAAAAAAATGGTTTTTAGGAAGGGGAAGGGGTGAAATAAGGGGAAAAAAAAGTTAGAATGAGGGAAAAGGGGTAATTTACATGGGAGAATGCCTTCTAAGAGTGGCATGAGGGTTTTAAACAAGCGGAAGGACATTTTGGGAATATTAGTGATATGTAATGACCAATTGATGTTTTCCATGCCTTGTGAAATAATCTACCTACCCATCATTTACCCTAACATTTTTTCTTCATTTATTGGGTGCATTTGAGATTGCTGACCCTTTTTATTTTTCTTTTATAAGAAAACTATCTAATTCTAACCTTATTACTTGCAATGGCTCAAATTAAACTGTTGAGCTCATTATTATTCTCTACCTAACTACTGATCTGCCAAGGTTAAATAGTTTGGCTAGATCTTTATTCTCTAACTATGAGCATGAAATTTAAAGCATGAATGATCAAGATTAAGCTGTTTGACCATCATGGATTATGGAATTTTTGACAAGCTACAGACAATCTTATTTTCAAATTAAAGTAAAAATTAGTGGCATTTGAATTTGCAACACTTTTAGAATCTATTTTTATCTCTTTTTGGTGGGGTTCATACTTTATATTCTTTTTTGTTCTTTTTTATTTTTCTTTTAGGACTTACCCTCTTTACATTTTTTAATATGGGAAAACATTTGCAGAAAGAAAAGTATGTACAATATTACAAGACTTTAACATAGTCAAGTAAAAATTATGAACCCTATTATTATAGGACTCTAATAGTGGCTCCACATGGGGATGGAATTTCCTAGTGAAATGTCAAGAACTCTAAGATCAGTGGCCTTGGAACTTTGACTGTGTTTTCCTTGGAACTTTTTTCTACACTTTCCTTTATTCATACTTATGATATTATGTCTTTCAAAGCTTAGGGCCTTCTCTTCGGGCTTCAAATTTGCAAGAAAAACATCCAATCCAATCTAAACTTTTCAATGTTATGCACAATGAGCAAAGTGAACAAATGAACTAATGTTAATTTGGAGAAAAGTAATGCTTCAACATTCTACCATTGACTGGTCCACCTGGTAGATCTGTTCCATCAATTTCCTTAAAAAATAATGCCTTGCTACCTTTGTAACCATAAATGATATAGGGGCCTTTCCGTAGAAAATCAAATTTACCATGTTTACCTTTTTCTTCTCTTCTAGAATCCCATTTGAGTACTTTATCACCTATGCAAAAATCATCTTCTTTTGTTTTCTTGTCAAAAATATTTTTGATTTTATCTTGGATCACTTGTGATTTGACATAGACTTCTTCCCTGGTTTGCTGCAAATGTATTGTCTGATTTATCCTTTTCTGAATATCATTGGGTTCTACCTGTAGCTCTTGGATTATTTTCATCACTGGCACTCCCAAAGAGGATGGAAAAACAACATCCATCCCATATACAAGTTGATAGGGATATGTACCAATGGATTTCTTTGTGGCGAGTCTGTATGCCCATAAGGCATTAACTAACCTTTTGTTCCAGGTCTTCTTGTTGTCTTCTAACATTTTCTTGATGATATTAACCAAGATTTTGTTTGAGGATTCTGCAAGTCCATTTCCTTGAGGGTAATAGGCAATAGAATGGCCAAGGTTAATGTGGTATTTGTTACATAAGTGAATCATTTTCTTAGATTTGAAAGCAGCTGCATTATCAGTAATGATCTTTTGTGGGCATCCAAATCTAGAAAGGATGTTATTTTCAAGGAATGATATGGTGACAAAATTAATGGCTTGTCTAGAAGGAATGGCTTCTATCCACTTGGTAAAGTAATCTGTGGATGTCAAAATCCATTTATACTGGGCTTAGGAGGGTGGGTGAATTTAACCAATGAAGTCTAAACCCCATTGCTGAAATGGAATTTCTGTGGAGATGGGTTTGAGGGGTAAAGGTAATAGTTTTTTTTTTCCCTTCAAATATTTGGCACTTGTGACAGGAGGTCACATACTTTCTAACATCTACAAAAAGAGTGGGCCAGTAAGAACCCGCCCTTAAGATTTTATCAACAATTGATTTCTAATAAAGGTGTCCTCCACAGTCACCTGCATGAAATTCTTGCATAACTTTATCAACTTCATCTTTCAATAAACAGTTCAATAGTATACCACCATGATATTTCCAAAATAAAGCATTATCTATGATACAATACTTAATTGGTTCCATTTTAAAAAATGTAGATTTAGTTCTAGATAAACCAGGAGGAGCTTGTAGATTTAGTAAAACAAATATGATATCTGCATACTAAGGCGAATCAATGAAAGCTTCAATGATTCCTGATCATCTAATTGAGCAATAAAATTTATATCTAAGGATTGACAGTTCGATTCAGCCATGAGTTTGGCTAAACCTTGGCCTTTAATCAATTTAGTAGACTTTATTTCAATATCATTTTCTAAAATAGTGGCAATCCATTTGCCTCTCTTTCCATCAGGCCCATTCTGAGTCAAAATGTCCTTCACTATTGAATTTGGAACATAAGCAATAACGCGTGAGTACAAAATGTACACTCTAAAATCTTTAATAGCCTTCACTAAAGCAAGTGCTTGTTTTTCCATAATGTTGTACTTTAGTGTTGCATCTCTTAAGGATTTACTGAAAAAAGCAATGGGCTATTCATAACCCTGATCATTCTTTTGCAGTAAGACTGCTCCAATGGTATGTTCTGAAGCAAAAGAAAAAATTATAAAATCTTTTTGGAAATTAGGAATTATTAGGACAGGTGTTCTTGTAAGGGCTTGTTTG
Source organism: Pinus albicaulis (assembly GCA_034641835.2). Lineage (NCBI taxonomy): Eukaryota > Viridiplantae > Streptophyta > Pinopsida > Pinales > Pinaceae > Pinus > Pinus albicaulis. Next base: position 29,457 of record JAXQQM020070154.1, read on the forward strand.
ATTGATTCAAAAGATTGTTTAGCCTCTACTGTCCATTTAAGTGTTGAATCTCTTTTTAACATGTTATTCAATTCTATGATTAATTCTGCTAAATTAGAAATGAATCTTCTAAGAAAATTAATTTTACCTAAGAATTCCTGTAATTCCTTGATGTTTCTAGGATGACTTATGTTACAAATTGCCTATATCCTAGATGGATCTATTCTAATTCCCTCTTTTGAGATTATGTGTCCTAAGAGTTTACCTCTTCTAGTCCAAAGAGTGTCTTTTTGGGATTTAGTGAAATACCAAATTTTCTGCATTTAATAAAAACTCTTCTCAAAGGATCTAGATATTCATTGTCTGTTTTGGATAATACTGTAATATCATCTAGATGAATGACTAGAAAGTCATGAATCTCCTTGGAAAAAGCTATGTCCATAGCTCTATGAAATGTAGCTCCCACATTCATCAATCCAAAAGGCATTTTCAAATACATGAAAGTACCCCATGGAGTGGTAAATTTTGTCTTTGCTTGATCCTCTGGCTGAACTAAGATTTGGTTGTATCCAGAGAATCCATCAAGCAATGAAATTATAGATGACCCTCCCACCATCTGTAAAATATGATCCATCTTTGGGAGAGGATAGTTATCTTTTAGTGACACTTTGTTTAAGTTTCGGAAATCAACACAAAGTCTGATTTCCCCTGTTTTCTTCCTAGTGGGAATTAAGTTTGAGACCCAATCAAAATATCTGATAGGTGCTATGATTTGTGCCTCATACATCCTTTTTACTTCTTTTTCAATCAATGGCATAAGAACTGGTTTAATTATCCTAAGCTTCTGTTTAAATGGTTTACGATCTTCTTTGATGGGTATTTTATGTTGAATGATGTTGGTGTCATAACATTTAAGGTGTTCATAACTCCAGGCAAAGACGTCTTGAAATTATTTAGACAAACTTATGTATTTCAGATTTTCAACTTGAGGTAATGCTTTGGATAATTTGATGAGCTTAGGTTTTTCTTTTGTTCCTATGCTACATTCTTCTATGTCTGCTCTTAAAGGCTCCATTTTTGGTTTTCTAGCTACATCATTTGCATCAAACAAATATTCTAATGGGGCTAATCCCTTAGGAAAAAAGTTATTTTTAAGGTTTAAAATCTTAGAATCATCAGTTGCTATTTCTTCTATTTCTACAGTTTATAATTTATTTATTTCTACTTTAGTAAATTTAGTGGGTTCAGTTCTATCTAAATTATTTACATCTATCTCACTATCTATAGTTTCATCTATTGTACAATCAGTATCTATGTTACAGTTTTGGAATTTTCCCTTAGCATTCATAAAATTTTAGTTTTGAGAATCTTGTGAAAAAATATGCCAATATTTCAAATTGTTTGGTATAGTCGGCCTGCGTCTTACCTATGCAGTGTACTGGTGATTTTCTTGAAAAGGAAATTTGCAGGTGATGGCAAAAGTAGCCAAACTGTGAGCTTGCATGTTCTGTTTCCTTGGAATAACAGCAAAGTCAGTTTCAAGAAGTTCCTTAATAAGATCTAGAACAATTTCTCTGTATTGGTTAAGTCTAACATTATTCACATAATACTCTCCTTTGATTTGTTTTATGATCAATTATGAGTCTCCCATGATAAAAACTCTCTCGGCTCCAAGTTTTATTATAGTTTGCAGTCCTAAGATTAAAGCTTCATACTCTGCCATGTTATTCGTGCATTTAAAGTTTAACCTAAACGCACAACCCTTTGAATTATTTTTTTCCATGTTATAAATCCTAATTCTTGAACCTGCTCCTAATCTGTTCACTGAGCCGTCGAAATCTAGGTGCCACATAGATTCATGAAATATATTGTTACTATCAACTTCTTTATGTTTCTGTTGTAATGCTATGTTTTTATCTGTGCCAGTATTTGAATTACATAAGATGAAAGAATCCATATCAGAAGGTACAAAATAAATAGGATAATTCTGTGGTTTTTCTGCACTACTGACCATGTACTTCATTAAAGTTTCTCTATAAAGCTTTTTGGGTTGACCAAATACTAAAATTGTGGCATAAGACATGTCTAACAGTAGAGATCCCTGCAATTTTTCTCCCCATGAGTGAGAATAACATTCCATACTTTGGAGGGATATCAACAACTACAATATCCATGACAATACTCTTACATGGGTATTGGACTAGAGTGACACACAAATTTTTTATTAGGCTAAGACATTTAACTTTGCTAGAATCGAAAGAGAAAAGATCTTTGTATGGTCTGGTTATGTCTAAATCCAATGTTTCCATGATTTCCTTTGGAATTAAGTTGTGTGATGCTCCTGAATCTAGCATAGCATTGTGTAAGATTTGATCATGGACGCTTAAGCTAATGCAAAAAGGAGGAACACCACCTTCTTGATGTTTTCCATTTACCTCAGGGCCAAACAGTAATTCTAGTTGATTATCATTCATATTAACAGAGTCTTTTCCTTTACTTATGTTCAATGTTTCAGTGATTTGTGATTTGTATAAATCATGTTTTACCAACTCTGTTAAAGGAATTGGTATTTTCAATTTGGCTATTTCAGTTTGGATGTTGAATGGTACTTGAGATTTTCCTAAGTGAGTGAATTCTTCTTTACCAATTGCAGTTTGAGTATTCTTCTCTTATTTATCTATAGTTGGTCTTTCAGTCTGTGTTTCCACTATTTTACTTTCAGTTTTATTTTCTGGAACAATTTGAGTTGCAGTTGTAGTTTCATTATTTGAAGTTTTAGCGTCAACAACTGTTTTGGCAGCAACTGAAGTTTTAGGATAATCTAGTGTGATGTCTACAATTTTTGGACTGGGTGTAATCTTTGGAGTGGAAGTTTTTTAAGTCTCTCTAGGGAGAATTTGCAGCACTTTGGCTGCAGGAGCTTCTATTGTTTTCTTGTTTTGAGTTTGGGCAGTTTTCTTAGTAGGAGCTTCTGTGTTTTTCTTACTCCTAAGGTTATATTGCTTGTGAACTTCATTAATGGAAAATTCATAACCTTGTTTATAATCAAAAAACTCTCCAGACTCTAACTATAATTGTTGTAGCATGTATAATTCCTGTTCTTCTTGGGAAAGAAAAATAGTATTATCATCATTCATTCCCATTAAGTTAATCTGAGTGTCTTCATCTTCTTCATTTTGGTGAGAAATTTCAACATAGTTCTCTTGGAAAGGTGGTCTTATTTGTTGGTCAGGTGCTGATTCTCTAGATTTACCAGTGTTGGGATTCTTTCTAAATTTTGGATTTCTTATTTGAAGACCTTGTTGTTGATTATCCCACTGTGGCTTTCTTTCCATATTTTCTAATCTATCCATCATTATTTCCATAGTTTTTGCTAAGATAACTATCTTAATGTCTGATGTGGATGGTTCATCCTTAATGGTAACACTTCTTTCATTTCTCATTCTAGCTCTCTTAGCTAACAAGTTTGCTTCTACACTAACTGCATTACCTTGCATTTGCTCTAATGTTTCTGGGTTTCTTTCTCTCAGTTGGTATGACATATTGGTATCAAAACCATCTAGAAATTTGATTAAAGCTAGATCTGGTGGGAGTTTGATGTTTGTTGGAATTGCAATATAGATGCTATTAAACCTAATACAATAGTCCTGAACATGTTCATTAGGAGCTCTTCTAATGTTTTCATATTCATACAATATTTGTAAGGGGTTCTTATTTCTTTCCCATCTATTGATAAACATTATATGGAAAGTAGATAAATCAACAATACTACCAGCAGGTAAAGCTTTAAACCATTTCTTTACATCTCCTACTAATTTTTGGGCAAACAATCTCATTTGAAGATCATATTCATCTACTTCATGTAATTCAAAGTAACTAGTCATTTTTGTTTACATGTTGTTGTGCAATGTATTGACCAATACCATCAAATTGAAAGATTTTACTTTGGTAAACCTGGGGCATGGCATGTAATTGACCTGGTAAAACCAAAGGGGCATATCTGGCTGCCATGGCTAAGATTCTAGCTTGGCTAGGAGGTAAATTTGTGGTGCTTGGTGATGAGGTTGAAGTACTAGAAAATGTAGCAGAAATGCTAGAAGGTGAACTTGAAGTGTTTGGAGATGGAAATAAAACTCTAGGTGGAAGAGGAAGCTTGGGGATGAATGATTCTGTGGAATGAAGTGTAGTGGAAATAATAGATGAAGTGGTACTAAACAAATATGAATTTACAGACTCTGAATGAATGGTAGAAGGCTTAGGGGTATAAGCAGATAAAGCAGTTAATTCAACATAATGTTGAAAATAGGCTTTATCAATATTATTAATCAAAGTTGCAGTCAAAGCATCAAGTTTATCAAAAGGTTCTAGAGCTTGTTGATATGAATCAAGTGAAACGGTATCCTTCTTTGCTTCAATAAATTGAATGAAATTAGGATCTATTACACTATCATAGATTGAACTTTCAGATTTAGTTCTAAACAATGAGTGTTCAAATGATAAATCAAATTCAATATCTTGTAAGCTTGATAATTCTTTGGGGAGTGAATTTTCTTTGATTAATTGACTAGTATTCCCTAAACTTTCTACTTTTTTATTTTTCTTTAAAATTCTGTCAGTATCATCCACAATTATAGGAGGTTGTGGATCAGGATGAGACCTGGTATAGTATATTCTTTTGGAAGCCATAATTTTAATTTTTAATGATAGATATTAACAACCCTAAAACAACCTTAAGGTGAAAAGATGAGGAAAAGTGTTTCTTTTAAGGTTTATTTTAAAAATGAGGACTGATTTCCCTAGTATGGTCACCAGTATGTTATCACTCCAATAATTTCCTAGGGTTGTTATGCTTTTTGTTTAAAGAAATATTAGAGGTAACCACAAACCTACTTTTGAGATTAGGATCTAGCCTTCCTAATGCTCAGAGAGGGCTCTCTCTTTATGATTTAATTTTGTTGTTTTTAGTTGATTTTATGCTAGTTATATAAGATTGATTTGGTTTGATTTGAGTTGGTGGTGGAATTACTGATTTAGATGGATAGATGACTGTCTATTTACCATTGGGATATGGAGTCAAAGTTTCAAGAAAACAAGACTGAATCAAGGTCTAAAGGAAGTGTTCACAGGGCAAGGTAGTTGTGCACATTCAGATCTTTTAGGCTGGATGGTGAAGTGGTTTCAATTGGGATCAAGGAGTAGTTAAGGATTCCTCAAACCGGATAATGAAGGAGGTGAAAGAGGTCAATCGAAACTAGGGAGAAATGAAGAATTCCCTAATTTGAATATCAGAAGAAAACATCAAAATGAATAACAGTTCAAAACATAGTGTACTTCAACAATTTTTGCAATAATATTTTTGTTATAACATTTAAATTGGAAAACATTCAAGTATGTGAAATACTTAAGAAAATAACAATTGAACAATAGAAAGACACTTCACTGAAGTGGCTCAACACATGAATCCTATAATGCAATGCCTTTATTACTCAGTCCAGTCTGCTGACTTGAAAATGTTATAATAAAACCTCAGGTTTAAGATCAATACAACTATAGAAATGTTCAGAAATCCACACTCAATACTTCGAATTATGAAGTATTTATACAAAAAATAATACAAAATATCGTAAAACTGATTTAGGAATTATTCAAGGAAAAATAAATATCTTCATGCAAGAAGATAGAGACAACTAAGTAACTAATGCAAGCTGTCCCTGCTTATTTGGTTTTGTTGTTTGCTTTCATTGATCTTTTGCTGCTTTCTCTCTTTGAATGTTGTTGTATGCTGGCTGACCTGTTATGATTTATCTTTTAAATTTTCTTTTCATCTGATACTCTTTCAAATTTGTTACTGCTCTTTAACTCTGTGAATTGTCTTTATCTGTTACTGCTGTTTTCAATTTAAACTGCTTGTTTTATTTTTACTTTTCACTTTCAAAGAAAATCATTTAGTTTCTCCCAAGCTTCTTCATCTGGTAATTTTATTTTTACCATTCTTATGAAAATTTCATCAGCTTCTGTGTATTTTGCAAAAGTAGGCTATTTTATGAAGATATGATTTACCTCATGTTGGAGGTAAAAGAGATTCTCAAAATTCTGATAGAGAACTTTTCATGTAGGCATTCCTTTCATGGAGGATTTGTTGGACTGTCCTTTGGCCACTTCTCTAATTTTCTTGTCATAGTCTTCATGTTTCATCAATCTGTCATTGATAACCAAAGGATTAGGTAGACCTTTCTGCCTCAAAACATCAAATTTCACCATGAATCTAGTTATTACTAACTCCATGTTTTGACACTTGTCTTCAAGTTGTGTCATGAAGTTCCTCTTGGAAATTACCTTTCTTACTTCTAGAATTGTTTCAGTTCTGTCACTAATGCCAATTTCTTCCAATTCCTGTTTTTTCTTAGAATTAATAAACTTAATGATTTCAATGGCCTCTTCTGGTTTCTTCCCAAGTTCCTCTTTGACCTTCTGAATGGCTGGCACCTGCTGCCTTGATCAAATCAATTTTCTCAAATATGACTTAGATGGAAGGCCAAATATCATTAAAAGAGTTAATGATATTGGCCCACAACTGCTGTTTTTTTTGGGCAAGTGGTTCTTTTAGTGTAAATTCTTTCTCTAACTTTTGTAACCTTTCATTCAATCTGTTTGACTTATGTGTTTCATTCTTATGCATTATTTGAACTATTTTCTTTTCATCTTCTAGACTTTTTATTTTATTTTTAAGTCTATTTATTTCATTTTCTTGGATGGACATATCTTGCATGGCTTTGATTAGTTTACCTGCTTCATCACTGGGATGAGCTGCTGCTGTTGTTTAATCTGTTGCTGATATAGTGGCTGATGTTGAAATTGCTGTAGCCATTGGAATTGTTGTGGCTACTAGAGTTGTTGAAGTAGAAGGAAATACTATAGTAACTGTAGGAATAGCAGTGACAGGGATTGCTTCCATGCTGGCCTTTTTCTCCTGCACCAATTTATCCATTTCATTCTCCATCTCTTTCAGTTGAGCTGTCAACTGAATGATGAGATTCATCATTTCATCTTTTTGGCCTTCATTCTCTAGAACTTCTTTTTCTTATGGATGTTCATTAGGAGGCAATTTCAGTTGTTTTTTCAATGCAAAAATGTCTGCATTCTTCTTTTTAATTATCTCTTCTGCAACTTTGATGTTCTGGGGATCATATCCTACCTCTATGACCAATTCTTCAAGTGATTTGATTCTATTTTCCTTGGCTTGTGAGGAAGCCTTCTCTAGTTTTAATTTTCCTTTGATGTTTTCTAGAGTATTTTGAAGTTTTTGGACACTCATGGCTTTTTTGGTCATACTAGAATATAACATTTCTCCAACTTTCTTATGAAATTCTATTTGGTCTATAGGATGAACGTTCATCTTTAGCTTGAACTTCAAATGTTGTCTTCCTGTAGTCAGCTGATGACTTTGGATGTTGTACTGTTGGTTGCAAAAAGGTCATCTGCATCTTCCTGGTCTTGTAATCAAATGTTGAAAGCAACCTATTATGGTCACTAGGTTTCTGTTTCGAGTATTGGGCATAAGTCACTTCTTTCAATGCCTCATTCTTGAGTTTTATTTCTTTATACTTCTCCATGATATCCTATTATTTATCTTCTGGTTTACTTGATGAAGACACCTCTACACTGTGTTGCTTCTGAATGCTTTGAGTATTAGAAGTTGAAGGCTAGTGAGTTTCCTCTGAAATTGCCGGAGGTGCATTTTCTTTAACCATTGTGTCTGTATCAATGATTTCAATTGTATCAAATTGTTCATTTACAGGATTTAGCTTGGGCTTCTTCCAGTACATTAATTTGAATTTGGTTTCTTTAGTGGTTTGAGATTAATATGATCCTTCTTCTCTTACTCTCTTGGAGTTTCTATCTTGTAGGGCTAGAGTTTGCAGGACATAGCTAGTTTCAACTGGTTTATCCACTTCTTTCAAAGTATTTTCCAACCACTCTGTTTGGTTGGAGTACTTCTCAATCTCTGGTTTGGAATCATGGAAAAAAGGAGTTAATTTAAATTCGACTCTTAGTTTGCTGATAACTCCTAAAGGATCATACTGCCACTTGAAACTTTCACTGAACTTGAATTCCTGTAAGTATTTTTCTGATTGTTGACCAACAGTCCTGTTATTGCAGATTAAAGGACCATTCTGGTTTTTTATTTTAAACTGTATTTTCTTCTTTGTTGACAAAAAATTCACTTCATCAGAGATTAGTATTTGCCTGATATATTCAAATGCAAATAACCTCATTGGGAGGTATTTGGGAAACTTATATGGAGTAAGTTGACATCCATATAACCTAATTTCAGTGTGGTTATGGTATAAATACCAGTCTCGTGTCCTACTGTGTTAAAACAACTGCAATACTTACTTTATCTTATCACTGATTCTTGGTTGACTGCTACTGCTTAGCATATTGACAATTGGATGAATAAATGAATCAATGAAGTTACTTTAGGTAATCTCTGTGGAATCTTTCCTGATTAAGGAAGTCAAGAAGACTACTGATTTGATGGGTGGGACCAGATTTTTTATATGTGATGAGGATTATATGCAAAGGTTAAATAATAAGTGGGACGAGATTTATAATGCATAGGGGTTTAAACATAAAGCGGGACTCAGGATATATACACATTGGGGTTTTTAATAAAACTATACGTTATAATAAAATAAGGGGTTGGGGAAATATATGTGCGGGAGTTAATATAATAATGTATGCTGTATAGATTAGGTTTCAAATATATATTAAAAAAGGGTTAATATGAATGGGCGGTTAATGAATATGATGCGTGATATTTAAAATACACTAAGAACTAGTGTTAAAACTGATATCGGGAAGGGATTGTTAGAGTGGGTCCCGACATAACATTTTAACTATTTAGACTTAGGATAACGGGGTTTTTGATACTTTTTGAATTAAAAATGGGAATTAGTAAAGGGGAGATTGATTTTCAAAGGAAAAAATGGTTTTTAGGAAGGGGAAGGGGTGAAATAAGGGGAAAAATGGTTAGAATGAGGGAAAAGGGGTAATTTACATGGGAGAATGCGTTCTAAGATTAGCATGAGGGTTTTAAACAAGGGGAAGGAGATTTTGGGAATATTAGTGATATAAATGACCTATTGATGTTTTCCATGCCTTGTGAAATAATCTACCTACCCATCATTTACCCTAACATTTTTTCTTCATTTATTGGGTGAATTTGAGATTGCCGACCCTTTTTAATTTTCTTTTATAAGAAAACTATCTAATTCTAACCTTATTACTTCCAATGGCTCAGATTAAACTATTGAGCTCATTATTATTCTCTACCTAACTACTGATCTTCCAAGATTAAATATTTTTGCTAGATATTTATTCTCTAACTATGATCATGAAATTTAAAGCATGAATGTTCAAGATTAAGCTGTTTGACCATCATGGATTGTGGCATTTTTAACAAGCTACACACAAAATTATTTGCAAAGTAAAGTAAAAAGTAGTGGCATTTTAATTTGCAGCACTTTCAGAATCTATTTTTATCTCTTTTTGGTGGGGTTCATACTTTATATTCTTTTTTGATCTTTTTCTTTTATTCATTTGATTTTAATTTTAGGACTTACCCTCTTTACATTTTTTAATATGGGAAAACATTTATAGAAAGCAAAGTATGTACAATATTACAAGACTTTAACATAGTCAATTCAAAATTATGAACCCTTTTATTATAGGACCCTAACAGCATGTATAAAGTATTCCACAAATCCTTTATGAAAGCTTCACTAATATGTTCTACAACACATATATGATTTGCAGAAAGATGAAATCAGATAATTTACTATTAAATCCTTTAATAGTTTCTCACTCACACCTTACTAGTTGTTGCGATTCATATTTTAGAAGAAATTAACAAAGAAAGAAGACACCATACATTAGATGGTCCTTGAGTCACAAAATCCTCCAGCATGAAGTAAAAAATGATTTTTATTATATTCAGTCTTTAGGTAGACCAACATCCAACCTGGAAATGGTATTTACAAATGGTATATATAGAAAGAGAGGCACCAACTCCATCTCTTCTAAAAAGAATGAAACATTACTCCTAAAATTACATAGGTGTCATAAGACATTACAACCATATCTCATCGAAATCTAAATTAAGGACATATGTCTAAGAAGGGAGAGAATAAATCTAGGTTGAGCTGTTGAGTGTGCCGTCATGCTGCCCCTTTTTCTATTGATTTGTCTCCTTATGTCTTTGGTCTTTAAATAACCATGTATCTTCTTTTAATATGACCTCCAACAACCTCATAACCACCTTTGACCATCACTTGTTATATCCATTTGGTTATGAATTTTAATCCTTCCTGAACTGGCTCAGAAAATTTGCTTACAGGTTTCAAAATTCAGTTAAAACAGTCGCTATCGGAAACTCTGGGAAAAAACTATAACTGTGAAAAAACTGGAATGCTACCGAAATTTCCGGTAGCGCTATGTCTCTTTTTCAAAAATTCACAGAAAATGCTGAAAAACCTGTGCATACTTATATTCTTTGACATCTAAGCTGCTGTTCAAAATTGTGAATGATAAGCAAAAAGGTATTTGGATCAAAAAACCCTATTAACTTCCTTCCATGTGGGCTGCAACTTTAGCAAGCTTATCCAAGTCTGTCTTGCTGTCAACAACTAATTTGGATATGGTTGTTCTTGTGGCTGCGTCCTTGATAATGGTCTTCTCCTCCTTGGAACCCTTTTGTATCTTTCTTCTCTTTGAGGGCTCTAAGTGCTGGTCTGAAGGGGTTTTGATTTTGTTTTTCTTCATCGATTTTTCTGTCTTTGACCCTTCAAATTTATCTTCTATATCAATGACCTTTGTTATTAAGCTTGGATTGTGTAGAGCCTTGGAATTAAGCCTAAAATTGTTGTTGTCTTTGGTATGCCTTTTCCTAGTACCAACAACATGTTTGGCTTCTTCTTACTACTGATCTCATATCCAAAATCTTTGAGGAGTTCTTCATTAGATTTTGTAGGTTGATACTCTTTCTACATATTTTGCTGAATATCTGCTTCCGGAATTTCCGATAGAATCTACTCTTTAGATTTCTCTGCATTTGCAGACCTTCCTCTTTTGGCTTTGGTGTAGACATTAGGAAAAGGAGGAACATGGGGCACCATTTTCATAGATTTGGGTTTATTTTCTGAGGATCTCTTTCCTTTCTCCAACCTTCTCTCAGCCTTGAATGCATAAGCCTTTTATTTTCTGTTCTTGGCCTTATAAATGTTTTCCTTTTTGGCCTTCCTCTTGGTTCTTTTTGTAGGCCGAGGGTGTGGTTGTGAAACTGGAGGTGTAGGTGTAGGTTGGCCTGCCCTGTAAAATAAGAAATGATCCCAAGTTTGATTTCTTTTCCTTAACTCTTCTTCAACTAGAACCTTAATGAGAGGTTGATTATACAAGCTATATTCTGAAACAATAGTGTGAGTTTGGATCCTTGCTGACATCTTTGTCAGACTCTTCATCAAGAAGTATGGAAAATTTAAGGTCTTCATACCTGCAACATGAAAAAGAAACCTCATATGATAAAGAAACACAAATGTATACCTCCTTTCACAAGTGAGGTAGATAAGTTTAATAGCTTCTGCCCAGTCATTTTTAAGATAGCTGCTTGGAATTCCCTTGGCTCAATTTGGATGTCTGTGTGCATCCTTGTGGAAAATATTGAGGTCTCCTCTAGTGATAACCTGACATTTAAACCTGCAATGTGAGATCATAGACTGCGGCTTCTTGTCCATTGAAAGAGTTTGAAAAATCTTGAGCTACTCCTAAGTGAGAGCTTACTAACCTAGTGCACAAATAATACCACCCTGCCTGCATTAACAAGCTTCTCACCTTCGAATTTGCATCCACTAGGTCTGCACCTTGTGGGTCAATTTGTTTTATTTTCCCACCTCTTTTAGTCATCTTCAGGAATTAATGACTCTATCTCTTGAAACTGATAGGTGGAAAATCTAGAAGAGCTTCACCTTACAAGTGTTACTTGTATTTCCCTCTGAAATCCTGTTTGAAATCTAGACTCCTCCTCAAATTACAATTCTATGCAATTCGATCACCAACAACTAAAATCTCAAGTTGATAATGCTCTTTCTTTTTTGATGGTTTTAAAACAACAACCATGGTTCGTCACCCCATGAAAATTGATTTTTATTATGGCAAATATTCCTGACCATAGTGTGCACCATGTGAAGGCCATTATTACCTTTAGTTGGCTGTGTATCTTCACATGGAATGATACAGATGGCTTGAGGCAAGCGGATATGTGACTGGTAGTCACCTCCGTTGTCTTCCTGATTATTGGCTGGAATTTCGGGCAGTACTGTTGTGCGACCAACCAAACGGTCATTGCGTTAAGTTTGATGATCCATGATCTCCTCCGTTTGAAAAACATGTACCTTGATATGAGATCAACTGACTTGGTTGACAGACTGGATGAGATGAAAAATTGGGTGTATTAATGTAGGTTGACACCTAAGCGTTACACATATACAGGTTGACTCAAACTAAAATTACCACATACGACTCCTATCACAAGATATAAAACATTTAAGAAAGTTTTGAAACGTATTTACACTACAACACGTGGCTTGAAAAAAAGTGAATGCGCTTTTTCATTTATTTAAAAAAAAGAGAGGATGTTACCGAGATTTCCGGCAGTATCAAAATAAAAGGAAAACAAATAGAAACAATAATATAACAGACTGCCCGAAAAGGCTAAAACAGGTGCTACCGGAAATTTCCGTAGCGACCAATTTTTTTTGAAATTTTCAATGTCTAATCATGAAAACAAAAATTTAAAATGGACTCATGACTTAGCAAATAACTGTGCTAACAATAGGTAAGGTAAATAAATATAAATATAAATAAACTAGAGGTATGGTAAAAAATAGAACCACTTTTTATATTTACTCCTGTTGACACTAAATCCTAAGGGATTGGGTGAGATTGTATATTATTGTAAAATAGTAAATGAGGAAGGCCAAGAGACATTGGGAAATGAATCCCAATAGTCTCACCTCCATGTATAAGTACATACACAACCTCCATCTAATTCATATTCAGTTTTGCGGAGTTACCTCCTGGCCTGACATGGTATCATAGCCAGCTATATTTCTGGCATCCCTGCCCTTGTGACTCCCTCTTGGAAGACCTGCCCCTCTGCCTCTCTGTCAGCACCTGGCAGAACTGCTCCTTCTCTATATTCTCTATTCTATAGTACACTGCTCGTTACTCCTCATCAAATTCTGCAAATTCTCCACAACATATATCAATTTTTATCACAGGAAATTGTGTGGAGGCCTCTGCTCAGCACCACGTTGGCTCCCTCACATCGATTGAATCTACTCCTCGCAGCGCTTAGCCACCTGTGACTCCTCACGCTCGGCTGCCACTCACAGCTTCCTGTTCAGCTGCCACTCGCATCCTCCTTCTTGGATGTCGCTCTTAGCTTTTGGTTCCCATGTAGACCGCCATTGGCTCCCATTACTCCCTCCCCTACGACCCTCCTGCCGTCGGCCTGTACTCCCTCCTTGCCACTGCTTTACAGATCGACCTCCCTCCCCCAAGTAAATACCTCCCCAATTCCACCCTCCCCCAGTTATTACCTTCCCCACTTCCACCCTCCCCTAGCTAATACCTCCCCCAAATAAACCCTCCCTCAGATAATACCTCTGATTTTTTTTTTTTTTTTCTCCCAATTTTTTTTTTTACAGATTTTTTTTTTTTTTGAAGTGCAGAATTTAAACCAGAATTGAGTGTTTTTTACTGTGGTAGAAAAGTGATTTTTTTTTCAAAAGAATGCATTCTCTCATATCTATTGTGGGAGTTGTTCTCTCGAGCAAGGAGAACTATCTTGAATGGTCTCAGAAAATCAAGCACACTCTCATTTTAATGATCTATGGAGAGGAATTTGTGAAGGAGAAGGAGACCACCCACTGACAAAGCCCACCTCAGAGAAGGATATTGCCATTTGGGAAAACAAGAACTGCAAGGCCTATGCCTTGATTGTAGCTTTTGTAAATGAAGAGGTGAGTCGCCTTATTACACCGTTTTCAAATGCCTATGAAGCCTTGAGAAAATTAAAAGAACTCTATGAATCACATTCAGAACTTGAAATTGTTCAATTAATGGTTAATTTGTTGAGCCTTGAATTGAAAAATGATGACCCTCTTGCTTTAGCTTCAGAAGTATGATCTATCATGCATGAAATTAAGAATACTGGTGTAGAAGTTGACATACCTCTCATATCTTATGGTAAGGCATTGTATCACACTCACTCACATTACCTTGAGTCATTGCAAGCGAATGGGAACCTCATGAAAATCACCTTTGATTCCCTTGAGAAAAATTTTTCAGAAAGAGAGAAGGCTTTTGGAAAGATGAAAAATCCTCTATCTTCTGAAGAGGCTGTATGTTTCGCACATAGAGAGAAGAGTCATGCTCAAGATTCTTCCAGAGGAAGAGGCGGTCGAAGAGGAATAGGAAGAAGAAATTTCAGAGGAAGGGGGGGCAGACAAAGTCAAACTAAAAAATATGATATTCCTTACATACGCTGCAATAAATATTGGTATGATGCATATACATGTAAGCAGCCTTGGGATAAAATTGAGCAGCAAAGAAATCAAGAAAAAGGAAAAAATCATGACAGAGACAGAGGTAAAGCACCTGAATTCGCTCATTATGTTGTAGCACATTGTAATAATGGAGTAAATGAAGACTTGTTTGATGTTTCATTTACTTCTTGGAGAAATGATTGGTTGCTAGATTTAGGAGCAACATGTCACATGAATTTTAAAATATTTTTTTTGAAGAATTTACTGATAAAGTTGATGGAGCAGTATACTTCATAGATAAATCCAAACTCAAGCCATCAGGCTTTAGCACAATCGGACTTAAGTTGCTTTGTCTTCCAGATCATATTCTACATGAGGTTCTATATGTCCCTGATTTGAGGAGAAACTTGTTGGGGCCTTGGTCCAAATCCTCCAGAAAGGACACTCTATTCACATGTTTGATGGCGAGGTGGAGGTTAGAAAAACATTAGATCGCTCATTTTTCATGGAGAGAATAGAAGAAGGAAGACTCCTAAAGCTGCAAGGTTCCTCTGCTCATGCACAAAACCTTGCATTCAGTTCACATCATGATGAAGGTACATTCCCATCAAGTATTTTATGGCATGATAGATTTGGACACTTAAACTATGACAAAATTCGATTGTTGAAGAAAAATGGTGTTACTGGATTGCCTAAAATTCATAAGAAACTTAAGCAATGTGATGCTTGTATTCTAGGAAAGCATAGCAAACAACCATTTCATGATTCACATTCTAGAGCACATAGAAAACTTGAGCTTATTCATTCAGATTTATGTGGCCGCATGCATGTTGCTTCTGCAAATAGAATTAAATATATGATGACATTTATTGATGATTACACCATAATTTGTTGGGTTTAATTATTGAAGAACACATCTGATGCTTTTCAAACATTCAAGAATTTTCATGCATGGCTTAAAAATGATGCACAAACTCATATTTGCTCTTTGCACACTGATAATGGAAAAGAATACACTTCATCGATTTTGAAAACTATCTTCGTCAACATGGGATCAAACATCAAAAAACTGTGCCCTATAATCCCCAATAGAATGGTGTAGCTGAAAGAATGAATAGGACAATTTTAAATATGGTTCGCTCCATGATGTTTTTTAAGAATGTAAAATTGATGTTTTGGAATGATGCAGTTCTATGTGTTGTATACATAAAGAATAGGTGTCCTTCAAATTCAATCAGAAACAAAACTCCTTATGAAATTCGGCATGGCCACATTCCTTCGGTAAATCATTTCAGGGTCTTTGGTTCCACCTGTTATGCTTTGATACCTAAGGTACAAAGGAATAAACTTAAGTTCTAGAAGTCGAAAATGTATCTTCTTGGGGTATTCCAATACCTCCAAAGGATATCGTCTCTATGATGAAGTGAATAAGAAGTTTTTAGTAGCAAGAGATGTCATATTCCTTGAATCTTCCAAGACTGACAATGTTGTTGAGCAACAACTTGATTGCCTCGATAGATTCACACATGCAAATTCTTTTCAAGAATTTGATAATTAGATTCCACATCTTGAAGGGGGGATTCCTATACTAAATCAATCTATGGAATCATATTCCTAAGCACTCTCTCCCCCACATGAAGAACCAACCAGGGATGGCACCTTGAACGATGTGATTGACATAATTGGGAGATTGAATCTCGATTCAATTCCAACTCAGTGAAATGAGAAACCTGGGAAATCTCAGAAAGGTCCCCCAAAATGGCTGACAAAGACAATAGAAAATGTTCGTCCCGATGAGGTTGGAAAGACAGGAACAAGAAGTTCCACCAGAAAAAATGGAGGTGACATAGATAATTTTGATTCACCTATTGATATGGATATTGCTTATAACTGTGAACTGAATTTGTCTACAGATCATGAACCAACTTCCTTCAAAGAATCCATTTCTCATGTTGAATGGAATAAAGCAATGCAAAAGGAGTATGATGCCTTGATAAAGAATGGCACTTAGAAGCTGGTTGATCCTCCTTTGGGAACCAAACCAATTGACTGCAAGTGGGTCTACAAGAACAAGTACAAAGCAGATGGCTCACTTGTCAAGCAAAAATCTAGGCTTGTGGCAAAAGGTTTTGCATAGAAATAAGGGGTCGATTATGAAGAAACTTTCCTCCCCACAGCAAAATGGGCCACCATCCGGACACTCTTTGTCCTAGAAGCTCACAAGGGATGGAGATTCTATTAGATGGATGTAAAAACTACCTTTTTGAATGGAGATATAAATGATAAGGTTTTTATGTCCCATCCAAAAGGATTTGTTGTGAAGGGCCAAGAACACAAAGTATGCAAGCTTATAAAATCCTTGTATGGCCTAAATCAAGCACCACGAGCTTGGTATGAGAAATTAACTGAGCATATTCTGAAATTTAACTTCAAACATTTTGATCTTGATGATGTAACTTTGTTTGTTAAGGAAGTTGGGAAAAACATTGTATATCTTGTGGTGTATGTAGATGATCTTTTGATGACAAGGAATAATGAGATTTATTTTTCATCCATAAAGAAAGAATTGAAGAAAGGTTTTGAAATGACTGATTTGGGCTATGTTCACTACTATTTGGGTATTGAAATAACTCAACATCCTAAATTTATATTCCTTTCTCAAAAGAAGTACATTGGAGATCTTTTGAACAAGTTTGGCATGGATGAATGCAATCCCTTAACCACTCCAATGGAACAAAAATTGAAGCTCACATCCATTGAAGGGAAGGAATTCGAGGATGCAACGAAGTATAGACAACTTGTAGGAAGTATTATCTACTTGACTACCACCATAACAAACATATCATTTTCTATTGGAATCCTATCCAAGTTTATGCAAAAACCTTGTGAAGGACACTCGTATGTTGCAAAAATAGTTCTAAAGTACTTGAAGGGGACTCAAGACTTTGGAATCAAATATACACAGGTGGGCGACTTCAGATTGATCGGATACTCTAATTCAAATTTTGATGGGGACAAATAAACTGGGGCATATACTTCAGGTTATACAATGAGTCTTGAATCAGGAGTTGTCTCATGGAGATCACACAAACAGTCAGTTTTAGGAGATTCCATAACTGAGGCAGAATATGTGGCAACAACTAAAGAAACAAAGGAAATTGTGTGGCTCAGGAAAATCCTAGAAGATTTGCAGATGAAACAAATACATTCAACTCCACTCATGATCGACAACACTTCTGCAATAAAGTTGGCCAAGAACCCAAAGTTCCATGATTGAACAAAGCACATCAATACAAAATACCATATGATTTGACATCATGTTGAGGCCAAAACTATCCATCTACAACATTATTCCAAAAATGAGTAGACTGCAGAGATATTCACCAAAGTGCTTGGAAGAGAAAAGTTTGAAAAATTCAGAACGATGCTTGGACTCACCAACACCCCTTCAGATTAAAGGGGGGAATGTTGACACCTAATCCTAAGGGATTGGGTGAGATTGTATATTATTGCAAAATAGTAAATGAGGAAGGCCAAGAGACAATGTGAAATGAATCCCAATAGTCTCACCTCCATGTATAAGTACATACACAACCTCCATCTAATTCATGTTCAGTTTTGTAGAGTTACCTCCTAGCTTGACAACTCCATACTCCTCTTTATATTTACGAACACTCAGAAAATATGTTTTTTTTAGATGAAGCCAAAGGGCCGAATACCCTAATATTAATATTAAAAGATTAATACAAATATTATTAATAATTATAATATTCATATTAATATATTATAATACTAATATTACTAAATATAATAAATTTGGATCCCGAAGGAGGTTTATATTTGAGTACACTAGATGCATTGACTATCTCAGGTAAACAACGTAAATGTAAATGTAAAAGTAATGTTTAACATTTAATATTTAAAATTTAATCTAATTAATCTAATGTCGACCCTAATGAAAAATCATTTCTCTCCCTAAATATATAAATTTAACACAAATAAAGTGTCGAATTGTATTTGTGAAGAAGCATCTCTGTGACACTGCTAAGAGTGGAATAATATTTTTGAGAAAGGATTTCGGGAGCTGTGGGAAGTGGAAAATAATATTTGTGCGAAAGGATTTCACAGTACGAACTATGATATATTTTTAGGTTTGATTTCGTTTTCTCCTGCATTTTATTTTATTTTCTACCTTTTAGTTTTTACCTTTTCATCTATTTTGACTCCATGGATGTGATCATGTGTAATTAATCACTCTTACCACCAAATTAGAATGATCTAATTTCTACCTTGGGCGAAAGACCACCAAATTAGAATGATTTAATTTCTGCCTTGCGTGAAACCTTGCCTGACTCTGAAACAAAGTGATTTCAAGGATATATTTCTAAATGTGTAAAAAATTAGCATAGATCCATCTTAACTCTGGATGTATAGGTTTTCACCTCTAGATATTTTGTCCCTCTTGACGCTTGATAGATCCAGAGTTAAGATGAATCTAGGCTGGTATATTTTGTTTCACTAGTAACTGCGCATGTTTTCAATTCACACAAAAGATTTAAATGATGTCTCACATCAACCTATAACATCACCGTAACTGTGCTTCTGAAAGTCTCCTCCAGAGTAATTTGTGCCGTGTTAAACATGAATCCTAATTTTTCAAATTTTGATTCAGTTTTAAAATCACGACAAATTTTTAGTATATAATTAAAAAAATACTTCCAAATGCCCCAACGCCGACTACCGACAAGTGCCAAAAATCTAGGGGTCCCACTCCAGGTCGGGATTTGGGTTTCTCTTCACCTTCCCTCTGTGGCTTAGCTCCAAGGGCCGACCTACGACTAGGCGAGGTCAAGTTTCTTACTGGTCGGGAGGTCAGGATTTTCCAAACGCTATTGACATTTGTAGTTTGATTTATTAATGCCTGGAGAAACAATTAAGCAAACATATGCTATTCCTTTAGGCATGGATCAACAAATGAAGTTCAACACCATTTGTTTAATAATTCAGAGTGATGGATGATGTGAAATTGAAGGTCATTTAATTTTTTTTTGCGTAAATTGACTCCAAATAATAAGATGTTGAATCGACTTTCTCTTTCGTGGAAGGAAATAATATATAATATAATAAAAAGAGGACATGAACTATTCATTATCATATGCATAATAGCTAATAAATAGCACAAATTCACAACAAGAAATACATTGAGGGCAATTGTAAACATCGAAAATTGGACTGAAACAATACCTGAATAAACTTTACCAAAGCTACTCAAGTTAGAAAAATAAAGATACCTGAATAAAATTTAGAAAAATAATTAAATATGTTTCTCATCCATTACCATCCATGAAGATACTCAAGCTAGAAAATTTGAAGGCAGATGTTTATGTTTTGGTGTTCCTTTAAAACAATAAATGTAACAATCTCCAATGAATCAAATTATTTTTGATAAATTTTAGTGCAATCAAAGTAATGTTTATTTCAAAATAGTCATGAATATTTTCGTTAACACAAGAGTGTGCCAATATTGGATGATCCTTCTTCTCATTATTGGATGTATTTGGATTAAAGCCTTACTCTATGTGACGACACTTAACTCCTCATTCTCCAGGAAACTGGTCGGGAGTTGGGGTTAATCCCCTCCTAACGTTGTCAAAAGAACTAGGGGGCCTGACCTAGCCTGACCTTCGACTAGTTAGGGTTAGGGTCTTACGTCCTCACACAAACACGGTCAAAAAAGCCTAGAGGCCCGACTTCTGACTAGTCAGGGTCGGGGGTCCGGTGGCCTACTAAGATATTTGAATTAAATTTCATACATAGAAATTTCAAAATTTTTGTTATGCTGAATTATGGATTACGGATAAAACATCCTTCCCTAGATGTGGTGCTCATCTAGAAAAACAGGTTAAAGGATTTGCAACTACTTTTCCTAACAGTAAATAGACACACAGAATAGATCACGAAACTTACTTGGAGCCCAAGCGCTTCCAATTCTCCTTATGTTGCTCTTGTTGTAGCTTCAAATCCAAGCTAGATCACCAAAATATTTCCTGCAAGAATGAACACTAAACAACAAAGGGATAGCAATATACAGATTTCTATTCAATTTATTCAGTTAAATCAATGAAACATGAACGATATACATCAGATAAGAATCCATAATATGAAAGACAGAAGATTATACAGATACTTATTTGGGAAAGTAAGCAGCAATCTTTATTAATGGATAGAAGGGGAGGTTACAACCCAGTGATTTATTTGATGTCACCATCTCCAACAGCATCCCAACCTCATCATAATGCACATCTCTCGAGCATCATGTCACTCAAATTAACTCCTCAATTGAAATTCCACCAACATTTCTCTACTCAAATTCTTCCTTACCAAGCACTAGGATCTGTGTTCAATTTATAGAGGAGTTGAAGGTAGTTTTACAATCAATGACTTTCTAATAATAGGAAAGACATGTTCCCAATCTCACAGGTATCAAATGGAAACATGGATTCGTATTTTGACACATATGCACTCTTCTAGAAGGCACTAGACAAGTGGAGATTCTGGAACAATGAGAATTTCGCTCCCAATTGACCAATGCACCCTTGAGAGACTGTGTTGGTGAGCTCATAGGTGATTTATCATGTACTTCAAATCTTGAAAATCTTGCAAATGGAGGTCATGGATGATTTGTCTTGTTCTTTGTCTTATGGCATGTATCAACTGAAATGATAGGGAATGATAGACCCTATTCATCGGTTCTGGGGATGATCTTCAGTTAACCAGGTCATTGGGAATGGTGCCCAAATTGACTTATAACAATTTCCCCCTAAAGTATGAAGTCAAAATAATAATAATAACAATATTTTGAATGAGATTCTTTACACTGTGATGGGCTGGAGACGAAGCGGAGTGGCGACCTGCATCAATATTACAATACATTACATCATGATATATCCTCTTGATCATAAGTTGCTAAGGGAAGGCATTCCCATGCTCAAAACACAAACTATATAATAACATGTACATAGTGCAGAAATTCGTCTACATTGGAATGTTGCCCAATACAGACATGCCTACAGATATAGGCCCATGTTTGGATGACGATCTGTATGTAAGGTCACCGTACAGATGATGTGTACAATGATCCTGAAATTGCAGCCTGGATGGCTGAAACTAGATATGGGGTCTTCTTATCTCGTTCACTCGGTCATTCGGGTACAAGTCTAGCCATGCGAATATATGATTTGTAGTCGAACATGGTAAGACATCATTTGATTACCAGCCAATAATGTGAGCTATTAACAAATGCGAGAGAACCATCATTGATGTCAATGTCCCTCAAGGTATTGAAGTACATTTCGTAAGGCGTGAATAGATGATTTGATGTCGAACACATTGCAACGAAAACATCATAAACGTTACTGCAACGTGTATGAGCTTGTGTGCTCATCTTTACCTCCTTTTGCAAGTCCAATATACCGACTCCTCATATCAAGCTTCAAAATCAGAAGAAAATCCCTAAAATCCCTAAGAATTAGTATCGCACTTTCTACGCCATTCCTGCGGTCCCGCACCTAAATCTCGGCCTTTGCGGAACCATACGCACGTTCTTGTGTAATGGAGTGGGACCTGCGTAAAACATAAAGGCGAAAGTAAAGATAAAAAGATGAATTCCGAATGAATTCTAGAAGGTTAGACGGGAATTTTCGGGAATGGATCATGTGAAGGTTCATGCATCCCTCACTTGATGGAGCTAACCCCTTGATGTAAGGAGCTTATCCCTTTGAAGGAGGAATCTATCCCTTCATATTTGGAACTGGAAACCTCCTCTCTTTCACTATAAAAAGAGGCCTTGGGTAGCCTCGGGGAGTTCAAGCTTATGAGATTTGAAGTTAAATGCTGTTGAGATTTAGACTTAAGTAACTAAGACTTTCTGTGAGGAGTTAAATCACTCATCTCCATTTGTCTTAGCTCAAAAGAGTGCAATGCTTGTCAAAGTAAGGAGATTCCTACTTCGGACCCGGGAGGACTGCACAACATCAAGGCACGGAGTTGTAAGTTTTCTATCTTTAAAGTTAATACAAATATACTCATTTCTCTCATTAAAGCTGTCAATTTGTGGTTTATTTCATAAATTCCTTGATCATTATGATAAGTATGATTTATGATAATGTGTTTATCACAGTCTTTGTAATCTTTTCCTTGTTTGTGATTGCGGATATATGAAGGACGTTCTTTCGGTGCACGGGAAGGACTTCAACAAAATCAAGTAAGCAAGCAAAGCGTTGGACAAGAGAGTAGGTTCTTACACACAGTATGGTGTTTTTATAAATCTTATACCACTTGAAAGATTAGTATAATTGGGCTGTTTGTTGCTAGTTACCTTTTGTACTAGAGATTGGTCTTGTCCCATGAACGGATTAATCTACTTGACAAAATGGCGACTCAGGGAAGAACTTGTTTGTTCTTGGTTCTCTTTGATTTTTGACTTGAGAAAAGGTTTCTTTTTACCGGTTTTTGATTGATTCACATACGTACGGGTGTTTTAAATTTTTTTAAATTTTGTTTTTGAAAGTTTAGAAGTGTTTTGAATTTTTCTATCATTTTTGCGGGACCGCACTGCGCATCGCTTGTTACGGTCTGGGAGCAGTTTCGCACGTTCTTTATAGAATACGATGCGGGACCGCACCTAATAACTGCTTGCTTACATGGGACCACAGCAAAATTTTGAAAATTTCTAAATTTCTTTTGGTTAATTTTTAGATCTTTGGTTTCTTCCCAGGCCCAGTGAAATTGTGTCTATCAAGAATTCATTGTCTAAGAACTTCAGTGTTAGGATTTTGAATGATTTTCTAGAAGTTTTGCGGAATTGGATTATTTTTCCTATTTTGGTCTTTATAGTGATTCAAAATTTTTGACAATTTACGTTATCTCGGATCACATGGATCTCTCTTTATCTTGAATCCGACCTCATTGTGAAAACATCCTAGATTGAGAAATTAAGCCTTTTGATTTCTTTGCAAATCTTCGAAAGAGCTTGCTTCAAAGTTTTGAATTTCATTTATTCTTTGAGTGTTTTGGAAAAAATGTTTGGAGTGTTTTGGTCTGTTTGATATGCGAACGAATAGATTCTTAGTTCTTCGAATAACTAAGAGAAACATTCATAAAAAAACTCTAAAAGCTTTTACTCAATTTAGATTAGTTCTTAAGATTAGTCTTTGTAGTTTTGAATAGTTTTAATTTTTGTAGATTCTTTCGAGAAAGAGAATTGTTTTGTAACTTCTTGTTTGGAAAAGAAAAGGGATTTTTGTGTGAGCTTTGATAGTTTATTGAAAAGACAAAATAGTTTTCTTTCAATTAGTTTTCATGTTTGAAGAAGAAATTTAAAGATTGCATTCTCTAACTCTTCTTTAGATAGAAAGTTCATTGAAAGAGAAAAGAATTGAATATCATCATGGAGATTGCATTTTAGTTTTTTTTTTTGGGAGTCGAGTCTTCACATCATACGAAGTTTCATTTTAAAAGCACCTTTCGGCAAGAAACAACCCTTAAAAGTAACGCTTAAATAAAATTCATGTTTAGTAATCTTTTTATTTCTAGGGCTCTCATCACCAACATAGCTTAGGCTAGTATCTTGGAGTAGGGGTAATTAACTCTCCAAGATAGATAAAACAAACAAGTAGATTTATCTTGCGGTAGGAAGAATTCCGGTTGTGGCATGTATGCTGCGGGAAGCTCCTCTTAAAGAGTTAAGCACGAGATCATATACGAACCGGTGGGGTAATCAATCCTTCCTCGTTAGAGACGATAGAAGATATACACGTATTAAAAGCGGTAAACCTCGGATAGACCATTGTCGAGGAGCCGAGGGGGTCACTTGTCTTTAAACCTTGGATTCGTGAGAGCCTTGAGGGATTGAGCTTTTGTTACTGCCTTCCTTGCGTGTGTGTCGGATCGTAGGCTGTGTTCCCCGAGGGTATATTTGTTTCGATTGGTAACCTTAGAGGCCTTAATCTTTAGGATTCTTTCTAAGGTGACGGTGGAGGGAAGATCACTTCAATACTGGAACGGACGTCGACTGAACTCACTTGAACTCCTCTTGAGGGGTTATCTTCACTCGAGATGGTTATGTGAAGAAACTTGTGCAGTCTGTTTCATTAAACGGAGTTGTCGGGGTAAGCTGTTCCATGGCAACTTTTCGTGTTAAAACTCTACTAAGTTTGATTTCATCATAACTAGTGATTTTTTAGTACGGAAAGTTACTTGTTTGTGTGTGGTTTAACTCTTAGATTTTTAAGCGAGTGATTCAATTGTTTGTTTCTTAGAGACTTTAGGTGTTTTCATTGAAATTTTTCTTTGTTTGCGTGTGATTAGATAATTTCATCGTGGCGGTGGGAACAATCCGGAGAATACGAGAAACCTAAATTTACACCGGGTCATCTTGAAGGGCTTCGAGGCTACGGTACCACACGATGGCCAAGTAGACTTAGATCAGCAGTGGCTTCTGCTATTGTGATACATCTGATCATCAAATTCCTACAACGAATATATTCAAGAACCGATTTCGGTTTCTGAAGTCGCTGAAAATATTTCTCCTATTTGGAGGTATACGTAACTGAAATCTCGAGCTGGCTTGAATCTTTCTACATGTTAGAAACATCCTCGGGTTTTGTCTCACCAACTATTAGTCCGGTTCACCCGAGTTAGAAAAATATCATTACGAAAATCTTCCCTGCAAGGATTAATTTCTATAGAAGAACTTACTAATCCGGACGAAGACATATCTCTTCCCGGCTCCTCGATCGATAAATCTTGGGGAGAGTGAATCTATTTTCTACGGCCCTATTCGAACTAATCCCTGGTATCTTTCTTTAAGCGATTTTTTAGAGAATCCGGGTCTTGCTTTTTATCACCTCGAGGTTCCATTTCATCCTACGCCCGAGTTATTATCCCGAGTCATCTATTATGGGTGGAGGAAGTCATCCATGTTTTCACAAACGCACGAATCTTTTTTACATGGTGGTAGCACGATTTCTGCGGGATATCGGTCTTTGTACGGTACTTTCTCGGGAGCCACTCCTCAACCTATCGAAAATGTGTTGTCATACGGTCTTGGTGGACTTAAAATTAGACGTCGAACGCGGAAACAGTTTATATGATGTACGTATATTCTAATCTATAAAGCACAAGAGCGATGGTTTCAGCAGGGTCAGCACGGGGAACTCGATTTTTGCCGGGGAGCAACTCGGAAGTGATGTTCGCACAGGGGGCAACCTCCCAGGGTAGTCAGTACCACCGAGCTCAACCTCAAGGTAGCTTTCCCGGAAGGGACAAGGCGTGGATCAATATTATTTTGGGGGGCAACCCCAAGGACGATGCATACCTCGGGGTTACCAACTCGAGGACGAGTACATTCCTCAAGGTCAACCCCAAACTCAATATGCTCTCGGGGTCCTCAAAAACCCCCGGCTCCCGGTCGTGCCTCTCAAGGTTATCAACACTCCCAAGACGTTACCCAATCCCATTTACCAACGGCCTTAAGGTGGAAACTATGCATTTCGAGAGCGAGGAACTTTACCTTATTATCAACCCTACGTTCAACCGAGGTTTTGGTCCTTGCGATTCAACCTTCTACGGGACAATACCCTAGGAATGATGGTGTGGGATCCGTCCCAATATCAACAACCTTTGCGACTAATGCCGATTACCTTATCAACACAGTCGACCATTGGTTTCGGTTCCTTGACAACACAGTCGGCCCATTATTCAAACTCCTGCACCTAGTTCGGTTCGGCGAGGGGCGGCCTAGTACACCTCGGACTCCGCCCCAAGCGCGCGTAGCTGGCACCGCAACGTCTGTTCAACATAACACACCTATTTAAGGTATACGTAGCCCCGAGTTCGGCTATCCCCGTGCTCCGTGCCGTCCCTCAAGTCTGCAGCCTCGGTCGGGGACCTTCGGCTCGGACTACGGGGTTAGATGCTGCGGAGACAAGCGGTACGGGCGTCGGTTGTTGCAGAGTCAACACTCAATTTACTTATCAACGGCCCACCAGGACAACCGCAATACGGTCCTAATAACAAAATCCAAGCTATCAACCATACCCTGGTTATACTTATAAAAACCTCGATGCCGACCAAACTCATCACAGACATCCGGAGGTTATACGATAGCACTAATGGGTCCTGGTTATCACGGGTATCCGCCTCCTGAATCTTTAACTTCTCAAGGTTTCGTGACCACAACAAATGGAGTTACCATTCATGTAGCTTTTGGACTTACGATTTGACGCGCCTTACAAAATGATCCTATTTTCAATATACGGAAGCGTAACGTCGATACCTCATAAGTTGCCAGGTGATATACGAAATTTGAAGGTAAGACGGAAGAGGATCCATCAAATCATGTGATGACTTATCACCTTTGGTGTGCATCTAATTCTATTATTGATGATTCGATTCGCTTACGTCTTTTCCGAGAGGACACTTATAGGTCTTGCGACCAAATGGTACATTGAGTTACCACGAGGCTCGTTTCATAATTTCGATCGATTGTAAACGTCTTTCTTAACTCATTTCCGATTTTTTTGTCGGATACGACAATGGCACAAAATTATTAACTTCACTAAAACAATCTACGTCCACGTATATTTACGATCATATTCATGAGGTAAGCGTAGGCATTTGGTGAGTTTATATTAGGATCAAATTTTGGCGAATGGTTTGTAAAATCATTACGCATGAATCAACGAAGATGTAGCTAAAATTTGGTATTTATTCTTGAAGAGCAAGTAATTATACGACTCGGTACCATGACCTCGTCTATGCGATGGTCACTACATGAAAAAATTCCGATTTACCTAAACAAGGTCAAATATTTGCTTCTCCTTGAGGGTCTCATGCGTAGCGATTGTAGTTGAATACAGTTGGTTCTAAAAGTAAAGAAGAAATCCTCAAAGAATTCTTCTCCAATTATAACTTTGCATTTGATTCCCCGAAGGAGAATCCTCTCAAGAAGTTTACGCCGATATTCATGTCGTTGAAACATCTACGGCAAAATCAAAATCCGGTAGTAAAAAGAAGGGGAGGAACAAAAATAGAAAAATTCAGAAAGAAACGGATAGAGAAGAATCCAATGATGAGAAACGTAAACCTCGCTATCCTTGCTTCATTTGTGAACAAGATCACTTCACGAAAGAATGCCCATATCGAGAAGAGGTTACGGAAACTCATTAAAGGATCGCAACAACTTTGTTGTCTTAAAGGATCCTTTTCCGATTCAAGATATTAAGATGATTGGTTCTTCCTCGACCACTTTGAAAGAATATTATGATGATGTCTCATGTAAGGTTACGGCAGAGTAAAAATTCTGATTGGAAATCCCGATGGCAAGAAGAGTCTTCTAATGCCAACGCATCAAATACAACTCCTCATTTAGAGGTCGTTACGAGTCGAGAAACAAAATCCAGAACTTGATAATCAAGCACTTTGCTAAAGGTGTTCTTCGTAAATACGATTTCCAATCCACATCTGCGAGAGGAAATTTAACTAGAATTACAACATTGTTGAAGATTTATTTGTTTCTCCTTGAATGATATCGGCTTTGGAAATCTTTCTTGATCATGTCAATACCAACGTAAATTATTGTTATCTTGCTATAGGGGTTTGTTGATGTTGAGTTCTAACCTCATAATCTTCGATTTAGAAGCACGCTGCAACGTCTCCCTCACCCAAATGGCTTTCAGTTCCGGTGTTAGTAAAAACATGCTATTTTGAATCGTGATTGATGAGGAGCTTCACGTGTATTATGTCGCTTCGGTGTTGGAAATCTCTTGGTTCTCCTACATAGCAATCTCAACCAATTCTAAAAGCTTTTGATGGTCGAGGTTTTCAACCTTATGGTATTTTGTAGGATTTACCCATGGGGGTTGAAGGGAAAATTGTTAATCTAGATGTGGGAGAAGTAGTTGATGCCCTCTAGATTACAACCTTCTCTTTTGGGTCGTAGTTGGTCTTATGCTATGACTTATAAAATTTCCATATCAGGAAGGATCGTAAATGATAGATCGGTTAACTTATTTTTTCGTCGAGACCCGGCCTCTACGAAACAATCCAACATGTTGGTAGCGGGTATCCCTTATAAGGATGTCGGAGTAGGTTTGGTTAAAGATTGGTTTGCTAGGAACTTTTTCCTTTCCTCCTCTAACGTATCGTCTTCTACGCAACTATTCATGATCTCCTTGAGACACGGTTATGTACATTGATCAACAGATGCAAAGATACGACATAGACTCATTTGATAGCGCGATGCCTTTGAGTCCATTTGAAGTGCGTACGGTACAATGGGTCACCTTGTACTGGCAAAATCGATCCAATGAATGGGATCAAGAGGAATCACTTTCTATTTCTGGTTCGGACGCAACGGCAATTTCACAAAATTGTTCATACGGATAGTAAATTAGTGAGTTTTAATAAATTGTGATGATTTACCATGGGAAGATCTCCATCCCTTCGGTCTTCATTCTTGCAGAATTAGATCATTTTGAAAATGATTTCGCTTCAATTTTTACTGCGAATATGCCAAGGAACCTCGGGAATCCATTGAAAAATCCGATTCGAGTTAAATTTAGAGAAAATATATCTGAAACGGTTCCAATTGACATTTTCGGTGAAACGGGAATAATTAACGAAACATTCATATGAACTTGTTGTTCGAGATGAAAGGTCGGACTTACTAAGCTATTTCAAGAATTACATTGACGTGTTTGCACACGGTCTTATGAAGAAATGCCGAGGTGGAATCACATCGATCGTGGTTCATGAAATTAAGACTTACCGGATGCAAAACATTGCGTCCTTAATTACGTCAAATACATCCTAGAAAATTATTTTAAAAACGAAGTTGAAAAATTACTTAGACGAGGATTCATTTATCCAATTCCCTTAACGGATTGGGTATCGAATATTGTTCATCTTTAAAAAACAAGGAACGATAAGAGTATGTGATTATAAGGGACATTAATCGAGCGTGTCAAAAGACAATTATCCAACACCCTATATCGATCGAGATAATCGTGGTGTCTTGGTAGTGAACTATTCTCCTTTATGGATGGTTTTTCATTTCTAATCAAATAAATATACTCTATGAGATCAACCTAAAACAACTTTCATTTGTCCATGGGGAACGTTTCTTGTAAACTACCTTTTGGACTAAAGAATGCGGAGCAACTTTTCAACGAACGATGTCTTGTACATTTCATGACATTAAGCATTGTTCGACCATATCTCGATGATTTACCTACTCATTCTGGCCTACGTAGACCGATCATCCCACTCATTTATGAGCAATTTTTATGAGATGTCGGCATTATCGGATCAGGTTGAATCCTCATAAATGTGTTTTTACGTAGAATCGGGTCGTTTGCGGGATTTTGTTGTCTCAAAATCGAGGGCATTCGTATGTTGATCCTTAGAAGGTTGAAGCTATCGTTAAATTGCCTCCTCCTTCGACATTGCGCCAAATCCAAAGTTTGCGGGGAAAGCAAACTTTCGTTATTAGAACTATCTTGAGCTTGCGAAGGAGTTTTCGGTTGTTGAAACGGGACATTCGTTCTTTTGGGATCTAGGAGTGGCTGATCGATCTTTTGTCCTTAACCATTGACCCATGCGCCGTTATTGCATCCTCCCAACTTCACTCAAGTTACATCTTGTATCTCGTGCTTCTCATTCCCTTTATTGGAATGGTACTAGTTCAAGAAGATGAATCTAACGGCGAACATGTGATTTACTATCTTGAGTGAGAATTTGAATGCGTGAAATCAAATATCTACAGTATGGAAAAGTGGTAGCCATCGCCATTCGTGTCAACGTTTTCGACATTACATATTGTTACGTAAAACCACGAGTAATTTCTGATTGCAACCCTATGATGTATATTTTGACCGGTTAATTGCTAGGGGAGACGAGTATTCTAAATGGATAGTTATCTGCGAATTTGACTTGGAATTTGAAAAATCAAGGCAAAGAAATCTTCAGTTTTGCGGAACTAATGTGATTTTCCCTCTGCGATATTGAAGCAGGTGGCGGAAAGTCCATAGGCGAGATGCGCTGTTCTTGTCGATAAACGATCGGTGGTATGGGGATGATGTATGTCTCCAAGCCAATCTTTTTCGGCCGAAATTTCACGAACTCGGCGGCCAGATACGATTTCAATCCCAACAATATATCATTGAGTACTCTTTATCGACGTGGAGCGGATTTGGTTTTCCGACGTTGTCTAACTCATGAAGAAGCTGAAAAGGTGCAAACTGTTGCTATTCTGAACATGTGGCGGTCATATGTCGGTATGCTGCTTGTAAAGATTTTAACGTGCGGAGTTATTTGGCCAACATTATTTAAGAATTTGTTATAGGTTTGGAAATGCCACAAGCTGTCAAATTTTTGATAGGAAAATACGCGCACCACCGCTCCCTCTTCACCCTATAATTGCTGTTGAATTCGTGCAAAATGGTGTGATTTCATCACATGTAACCCTCACTCGGCGGGGCATGCCTATATTATTCTCGCAGTGGGTGTTGCGAAATGGGCCGAGCGATGCCTGTGGTGGCGGAAAAGCTGCCTGCACGCAGTCGTATTCAATGTATAATTGCTGGGTTTGGTGTTCCTCCAAGCTATTATTACGAATCTTGAAGTCATTTTCGGAACATCATGATATTGAATAACGAACAACCGGCCTCGCCACGATAGTTCCACTGCGTCACTATCCACAAGCAAATGGTACGGTTGAAGCCATTAATAAAGTTTTAGTCACCATGATTAAACGAATCATTGGTATTCACAAGGCAATTGGCATTCCATGTTATTTTAGAGCGCTTTGGGCACATATTGACCTCGGTCAAAACATCAACGAGGTTTCACTCTTTTATTGGTCTACGGTTTAGAAGGCCCCATCTTTGTAGATTGAATGCGAATCTAGTCACTAAAATTAGTCGTAGAATTACTTTCGGCTACGTACGAAGAGGAAAAACGTTTCTTGTACTTGGCCCGATTAGATGAGAATCGACGAAGTCACATGACCAGCAAGCAGAGCTCATGTTGAGATAGCTCGGCCCAGTAGAAATGTGACCCCTCGAAAATTTTTCGAGGAAGAGACCTAGTTTTGCTTTATGATCAAGCTAATGACAAGCTAGGAGTACAGAGGATTCGTGCCCATGTGGCATGGTCCCTATGTTATTGAACGAAGTTAGCAAAAGGGGCACATGAGTTAGTAGATTTGTGGGTGTCCCTTTGGACCTTGAGCGAGCATATGTGATGTGCATAACTTTGAGTGTGGAGATTTTGTTAGTTTCTGAATTTTTCTTTTGGTCTGTGTTTTTTTGATAGAAAAGTGTCTGTAGATTTCAGAAATTGTGGACTTTTAATCACTATGGTAGCATACGAGTTTTACTCTTGATATTGCAGAGATGTCGGCCTCTTCAAACCTACATTAGTTTTAATGATGGTGCTTGTCGTAGTACACGGAACATTTCTTTCGCGGCAGGTTGTCTATTCACCCTGCGAGCGAGTTAGTATCCATGCATGGGGTAAGCCTTGGTCGAACAACAAATAACATTGCAGTATAAGTGGGTATTACAGTTGTTATGCGAGTCCATATCATTTGGAATTCGGAGTTTGATTGTAAGGTTGGATTACGAACTTGTTGTATTATGACTTAACGAGGTTTATACCAACTGAAAATCCGGTGTATTACGGTTATTTTTGAGGATTCGTCTCTTGGAACGTGAGTTTGATTATATTGAATATCGCTATTCGACGTTTTGTCGTATGATTGTTACTTCAAAGTAGCAGAGAAAGTAAATATCGCTTATTTGCAATAATTAAAAGTAGTAAAACAAACAACATTAATTTATGTACACAGAGATAGCGAGTCAAAATAGTGATATATATCGCAAGGAGTGTAATTTCCAAAAAAATATACATCGTCTTCGATCATAGGTTGGAAACACCTTATGATCGGCAAAAATGATAACACAAAAGTACAAAAATGAGTCTACAAAAATCATCTCTTCTTCCCGATGATGGTCTCGATAGAAACAAGCTGCTCGGGCCACCACCTTTCAAGAACCTCCGAAGGGAATGCCGGAACTCCAATCACATATCTTTGTAGCATTTGAGAGAATGTCATCTATGTTTGGTCTGCGAGTAACGTATCTAGAGTCGAGCGCTCTAGATGATGCTCCAAATCGGTCAAAATCTCTGCGATTGGCCTCGCTGAGGCTGAGTGCGGGCACCAGCGTGGTTTGTCTCCACTCTCGAAAGTTGAGATGGTGGTCGTTGTGGACCTACATACGTATTCAAAAAAATTTTGATTATTAGTTTTCTAAGACGATAAAAAATTAAAAAAATCAAAGAAATTAGCAAACGTTGAAAAATGTTTTACTGAATCGTCCTTGTTCCCTGCCCGAGAGAGACATCTCTCTATCTCCGCGGAAATCTATCCACATATGGAAAATCCTCTATCTGTAAAAGCTTGGCGATCCAATAATAAGTAAACGATCGTACAATCTCGGTGCACGATAGCATGACGGGCCATCGGCGCGGACAGCGAACCATTCTCGGTTCTCGGTACGAGCGGCGTCAGCGGCCTGCGTGGAGCCTGGCGGGGTCTCTCCAAAGCAAAAAGAAACGACGATGGATGCGTGTCCAAAAGGTTTTTAGTTTCCGGTTTTGCTCTTGGTAAGTTGGCCTTTTATGTTGGCTGACACGGCTCCCTTGCCAGTTGAAGATGGTGCGCAACTTGAGTCCACCGACAATGCGCAGTGGGAACCAGTAGCCTGGCATGGCGCTCCCTGGTTGGTAACGGTGAATGTAACACCCAATTCGGGACGGATGATATGTTTTATGTCCAATCGTTTGTCCCGAAAGGATACGCACGATCATTGCAAAATTCGAGTTGAAGACGTAGCGACGGTCTGGCCACAGCCTGGTCCCAAACAAAGATGCATGTTCGCCTCTTGGACAAACAGTCAAAAAGTATGTATCCTCCGGCTCAATTGAGCCGGTGACATAATAAAGAAACAACGGTCCTCTTATGCTTGCTGTCATCTACTGACCATGTTAAGAGTTCCATGACCTTATCATGCCGAAAATGACGTTGTATAAGCGAGCATGCTTTTAATACCCTTTATTGGGTAAATGGGTATTACGACTTCATCCACACTTCCTCATGTTCCCTTTCTACTTAAATAAGCATCTTGTTAATCACCCGCAACACGAAAATAAGGCATATTAGAATGATTTCATTTGAAGATTTTTTTGGTAGAAATTTGGGAAAACCATGCTTTAAATTTAGCAGCGCGGGTACACATCGCTCTTTGTAAACAGAGCGTAGCTCCGCACGTGAGATGTGTGCGGGTGCGGTACCATCGATTTTCCCGTTCGAAAAAATCGAGGTCCGCGAGGTTACACCATTGTCCGCCCTGTAACGGACAGCGAGCGCATTTTTAAACCAATTTTTGCCTAAAGAAATCAAACTAAAGCCTAAAAAACGAATTTTAAACGGATGAAAAACAAGATAAAATTCGTGGATTACACCGAAGGTGACGATTTTCGATTCAACGGTTGAATTTTCCGAGTCTTCACGGGAACTTTTTTATCCAAGAAGCTTTTTTACTTTTCACTCTTGCGTGACAGTGAAATGAAATAGAAAAAGTCCTTTTATAAGTTTTTTCGAATGAATGAATTGTAAATTTATTTATTTTTCACTTTAAAAGGATATTTTTGAAAGCATTTTTATTTATCTTAAGCAATTATGTGTAATGTTTTGAGTTTTTGTCTGACGAGTTTTTTAATTGAAATGATCGTTTTTCAACAAAGAGCATACTTTTATCACTTTTTCGGACTCTTTCAAAAATTTTACGAAAAAAGCGAAACCTTCAGAGTCCTCTTTTAAGCCCTTTTCAGACTCTCTAAATATGAAAAGATTAGGGTACTTGACTATTCGAACTCGTTAAAGTAAATGAACGGTCGTCCCTTCGGTATAAGTTTCCACCCCTTTTTACGGTAAAAATGGACTATTTACGAAAAAGGTATACGTTGACTAAATACGGTCAATAGAGTTCTCTCCCGCATTGTTTATCCTTTTCGGGCTTGAGAGACTAAATTTCTGAAAAAAGAACACCCATAAGTTTCTTAAGTTTTCTTCGACTCAAAAGCTGAAAACAAAGTTTCTCCTATCACCGGACTCGTTAAAACTTCGCATGATAAAGGACACCATTTTAATTTTCAACGGGGAACGAACCACTCCTTCTTAGGGTTGAATTTTAAACTAAGTTGGACTCATCAGAAGGACAGGCTTATAACCAAGCAAATGTTATCCTCCTCGAAGCTTGTCAAAAATAAAAGAGGTACTTGCAGTAATTGGGGGAAAAGAGAAGAAAAATGGGCATATTTGTTGTATTTTAGAATTATCGAAAACTCGGTTGACCACTCTTGGACACGACACTTATATTTTTTGAGGTTGGGGAAATCCTTTGCCTATGAGTTAATCAAACCACATTGAAAAGTTTTGGTAGGTTTACGGGTATTAGCTTTATGATCGGTGTCTCCCATAAGCCATACTATGATGTCATTATGTCGAAAGACGATTCCAAATAAAACCATTCATACGCAAGATATCTGTCATCCATCTTTGACCATCCTGAGTCGGTCCCTTGTAATATATTTTCAAAACTTGATCTATAGTTTCGTGTTGTGGGCTTGCCTACGACGGATCACTTTCTATCGACATCGACACATTATCTAGAAAGTTGATCCGGAAATCGTACGGTATAACAATCCTCAATGGCGAGTTTCTCGTTTCGACGATAGGTTACATCAACGACCTTGATCGAATTACTCGGTGACATGTTCGCTTCAGCTCATTCATTCACATTTCATGGATTATGCGAGTACTTTGGGAAACCATTGACATTACTGGTGGTTTCTCTCGCATTAACGATTTGTCATTGACTGGTAATCAAGTGGTTTCTACATGTTCGACTTGACCATCATTCCATATTGATAAATCGTCTTGGTTAGAATCTGGAAATCAAGACACGGAATCGTTTCAACATCCGGTACGAGAAATTTTGTTGTCATCTATACGGTAGACTATTGATAAACGGATAGGTGCGTCCATACGGCATCACATATATACGTACTATGATGTGTTCAAAAATCATTCACGTATCGAATGATTTGATTAGTTTATAGTTAGTTTTTATCTGAGTATGGGAATGCCTACCTCGGTGATGACATATACATGTATATATTTTGCATTGAATGTTTTTACGGTGCCGGGGCGGTGTCCACAGGGATGATCTTTGAAATGATAAAATCTTGCACTCTTCATATATGATAGACTACGACTTCATTTATTACATACTTTGCACTTTGGGGGCAATTTGTTACACGAAAAGCATCACCTTGACGTTGCAACACATTTTGTATGAGCTTATTGTATTACTCATACGCACTCCTTTTGTAAGTCCAATATACCTGACTCCTCGTATCAAGCTTCAATCGAGGAGAAGAAAATCCTAAAATCCCCCTGAGAATTGGTATCGCACTTTCTCTTATGCATTCCACACGGTCCCGCACCTAAATCTCGGCCACCGCAAGGAACCATCACCACTGCATTCTTTGACTGTGTAATGGTCACCGGACCTGCGTAAAACATAAAAGGGCGAAAAGTAAGAATAAAAAGATGAATTCCCGAATTGAATTCTAGAAGGGTTCCTGACGGGAATTTTCGGGAATGGATACGCCTTGAAGAGGTTCCTTGCATCCCTCACTTCGGTGGAGCCTGCTTCCCTTGATGTGAGAGCTTATCCTGAAGGAGAATCTATCCCTTCATATTTGGAACTAGAAATCTTTTCTCTTTCTTTATAAAAGAGGCCTTGGGTAGCCTCGAAAGGGAGTTCAAGCTTATGAGATTTGAAGTTAAATGCGTAGAGATTTAAGACTTAAGTAACCAGACTTTCTGTGAGGTTAAATCACTCATCTCCATTGTCTTGAAACAAGAGTCACAATCTTGTCAAAGTAAAGGAGATTCACCCGCCGGACCCGGGAGGAGACTGCACAACATCAAGGCAGGTTGTAAAGGTTTTCTATCTTTAAAGTTAATACAAATATACTCATTTTCTCTCATTAAGTTTGTCCAATTTGTGGTTTATTTCATAAATTCCTTGATCATTATGATAAGTATGATTTATGATAATGTCTATCTGGTCTTTTGCTTAATCTTTTTTCCTTGTTTGTGATTGCGGATATATGAGACGTTCTTTCGATTGCACGGGAAGGACTTCAACAAATCAAGTAAGCAAGCAAGCGTTGGACAAGAGGTAGGTTCTTACACACAGCTGGTGTTTTTATAAATCTTATATGCTTAGAGAGAGATTAGTATAATTGGCTGTTTGTTGCTAGTTACCTTTTGTACTAGAGAGATCGGTCTTGTCCGCAAGACGGATTAATCTGCCAACAACACCAAACAAAATTTTTCTGTTAATATTTTGGAAGCGATGATCTTGTCAATGCTGTAACAAGCCTCGTGGTATGGGAATATGATGTTTCTAAGTGAACTTCCTGGATAATGATTTGTCATCGACAGGAAGTCACCTTATTATGAAAAAGGGAGTTACTGATTTCAGAGACAAAGGCATGAATTGATATAGCAATGTTCAGGGATGACTGTCATGAGAATGAAGGTTTATGAGTATAGTAGAAGGATGAGTATTCACTAGATGAATTCTCTTGAATATATCGGCGACACTGAGATGAGTTGGCAGCATTGAACCAAAACCAAAGTGAAGGTATGATGAACCATAGGTATGAATGAACCGTCAAGAAGATTACCCAACCCAAACAATCACGGTGATGGAGTGAAGTGTCATGTTCAAGAGCGACCTGCTATTGTAAAAAGTTATGTTCACTTTCCCAAATTTTCCCCGGTCATTTTTCGACTAGTACGTCTTTATTTTTTAACAAGCTTGAGGAGGATAACATATGCTTGATCTATAATTCAACCCTTCGGGCGAACAAATTATCGCTATTTAATAATTTAACAAGTCTAGCGATGAATGAAACTCGATTCTTGCCATGATCGACAAGTCCATCGCTATTTTATGTTTTAACGAGCCTAACGATAGTGACAACGCAATCCTTTTTCATATTTAGAGAGTTTGAAAAAGAGGACGAAAGAAAATTCCATAAGTACTTTTTTCGTAAAGTTGTCGCTCAGATCCGAAAAAGAGTAAAATAATATCTGAGAGAACCTCTTTAGTCATGTTTTACCAAGGTATTCCTTTTTCGAAAATAATCTATCTCAATCCGAAAAGGGTTAAAATTATACTGAGTAGATATCAATTAATTTACTTTTATGAGCTCAAAAGACAAGTTCTCGGCAATATTTTCACATTATCGGAGTTTGAAAAGAGCTAAAAGAAGACTCCAGGGGTTCCTTTTTCGCTATTATTGAAGCTCGAAAAAGAGATAAAAGTGTGCTTCAAATCCTTTTTTATTTTTAACAAAGCTCGAAAAATAAGGATAAAAAGTATGCTTTGTGGTCAAATCATTCTTGAAATAAATTTGCACGAATAATATGTTCATCAGTTGTAAAACCTATTCAGAACAACATCAAATGGATTAAAAATACCTGTTTCATGAAAAAAACACAATAAAACCATAGTCATAGTAATAAATATGATTTGAAAACAATTAAATGACTATTAAAAAGAGTTTTAATATTCATTTTTACCATATAATAGTTACCATTTGCATTTTGGAGCTCTGAACCTGTTTTTGCCCTTGAATTTTAGTTGCTGATTGCGATCAATTCTGTGGACGGTTTCCATTGCCGTTTGATCCAAGTTAGTGCCATGAACCCTCTCTTTCCTTCAGTTATCATTTCATTTCCTTTCACTGCAAATTTTTAGGGTTTTGAGCCCCTTAGGGTAAATTCTTCTCCCAAAGATGGAAACGTGCCCTTGAGCATCGAAAAGTGCATTGTGTAGTAGCTAAAATGAAGGATAGCTGCATATGTAGCGCACTATCCCTTGTTCAGGACTGCGTTGGGTGCAATATTCATTTTTTATTATTACACTATGCCAAAAATTTGTCTAATTTTTTGCATTGAATGGAGTCTAATGAGTCTTATGGTTATATTTAAGGATTTCATCGGACTATAATGACGATTAAATGGAGGGAAAGAGAGCATGAAGTACAGGATATGATTGCCCTAAATTATCTGGGTACATTAAGAGCCCTAAGAGATTGTGGCTTTTTAAAGTACTTTCATTTGTGAGGGATGAGGCAACAAATAGAACTCTTGGAGTTCCTAGTTCAAGCATGGGATCCAACTATCAAGGCATTTCACATTAAGAACCAAGTGGTTCCTATACTAGTGGAGGATGTATACTTTCTCATAGGTTTGTCGAGGAGAGGCTTGCCTATTTCGCTCTCAGGGTCTGTTCTTGGAGGAGAGACTGTGAGAGATTATGTTTTGCAACATTGCTATCTAGGGGTAGAGCCAAGCAAAGATGGGAAGATAAACATCTGGGATGTTAGATATTTTCCTTTGAGAACCATTATTTTCATGATCCCAAAACTTGTTGGCACCGTTACACTACATGTAGTGAATAGATCATATATTGAGTAAGCATTAGAGTGTATGGAGCCAACCTTCTTCAAATCGTCTGAAGCTGTGCTTTCTCCGATAAAAGAACAACTAAACAAGGAAAAGGGAGGAAGGAAGAAAAATTTCAATTATGGTTCAATCCTCATTTCATTTTTCTTAGAGAGGATTCCACTGATGCAGCCACAACATGTGACACTGGGTGTGTCTAATCCTAGAGATCCGAGGATGTAGAGATGGGTAGAACTAATGGGTAGGCATGCAGGCCAATAGACCATTGTGTTCTCGACTGCGTTCTTCGCCTGGTTCAGGTGATAGATTATTGCCATCGATGAGTATGCATACGCAGGTGTTGATTTCCGAGGATATCCAGATTTTGCTTTACCAGAAGGTGCTCAGTGGGGTGCAATAGGTAAGAATTTTTTGACCATGTTTTTGATTTTTCTAAGGTTCGTACATTGTTTTTGTATTTTTGATGTTTTCCCAAGACTAAATTAAATTTTTGATGTAATGCAGATGTTGGTTGAGTTCAACTGGTGGAGGAACCAAAGCATGTAGCAAATGAGCCAGCAGAGAGGGCTGTCAGGAGAGTAGTCCTTCTGGATCTAGACATGGCTGAGACTCTGTCTAAGCTTTGGCAGCACATAAAGGGGTTGATCTTCGGAATTCCAGATTTCTGGATTGAAGAGTTACCCATGCGACTGCAGTGCCATACTAAAGGTTTTCCTAACCGCTGGATGTGGTTATTGCGTAGGATAGCTAGATCTATAGCATGTTACCACGAGCACCACTAGTTTACTTTTGACATGTTGCATACATTTTGAGGTAAGATGACCAATGTGTCTTGGGCACAAATTTTTGTAAAAGCCTATAACTATCTATCTATTTGATTTTAGTGTTTTCCTATGCTTACTGTGCAATCCTATTCAATTATGTGAATTCTTTCTTTACATGTGTTGCAAATGTCTGTCTAAAACTTGATTAGCCAAAGAATCAGTAAATGTGTTCAAATTTCTGGAAATGTGTTGATATTGAATAAGATCAAAGTGTCCTTCCAAAAGTCGAACTCTTAGGAACAAACGATGCAGTGTTGGATTTCTAACAGTATAAACACTATTAAGTTGTAATACCACAAGTTGTGAGTCTAACCTTATGATAATGCGGTTAATACCAAATGAAATGGCATCAGAGAGAAGTTTGATCAATGCACTATACTCAATGATATTGTTTGTCGATCTACC
Source organism: Pinus albicaulis (assembly GCA_034641835.2). Taxonomy (NCBI): domain Eukaryota; kingdom Viridiplantae; phylum Streptophyta; class Pinopsida; order Pinales; family Pinaceae; genus Pinus; species Pinus albicaulis. The sequence continues at coordinate 69,947 of JAXQQM020070154.1, forward strand.
GGTACAAATCCCTTGAAAACTCACTAACTCACTGTTCGGAGCGAAAATGGCCCATGCTACAAAGGATAGATTCTGCGTACTACGACTAGCACCATCAACATATCCAAAAAATGGTTCCAAATATTTAGACATCTGCAATCAAATGGAAAGTGGATTACTAACGTCAAGAAAAATCTAAAAGAAAAACTAAGATAATGAATGCAAATCAACAACATAGATATACAATATACTATGGTCATGATTAAGCATAGTAACGTTTCAGATACAACCCATTTCTGGGCTGCACCAATGGAATTCCATCGTAATCTACCAACTCATAGGCACCCTTAGAAAGAACTCATTTGACAATATAGGGGCCATGCCATAATGGATCAAATTTCCCTGTACCTATTACATCAACTTCTTGGTCATAAAGAAGGACCAAGTCACCCTCTGAGAAAATGCGAGGCTGGATATTTTTGTCGTATTGCGCCTTTATAAGTCTCTTATGTGCTTTGTAGGCCAATTGGGCTTCACGACGCATTTCATCAAGATGGATGAGGTTAAAAGGACACACTTCTTCTTCTGAGGTTTCAGGTAACAAGTCGATTGCAAGTTTTAACGACTTTATTTCACATTGGATTAGCAAGATAGCTTCTAGACCATACACCAATTGAAAAGGAGTAAATCCAGTTGTGTTTCTAATCGAGGTTTGGTACGCCCACAAGGCTGAGTATAGGATCAAATGCCAGTTTCTTTTAAGAACTTGTATCATTCGTTGAAGCATAAGTTTAAGAATTTTGTTGATAGCCTAAACTTGTCCATTTGATTATGGATAATAAGGAGTAGAATTATCATGTGACAATCCTAACTTGGTAGTCAATTCAACCATCACGTGGTTGTGAAAATTATTCCCATGATATGTAACTATAGCTTGCGGGACCCCAAACTGTGCAATAAAATGATTAAAGAAAAACAATGTAGTTGTCTGTCCTATGTTGTTGAATGTAGGCATCGCTTCGGCCCATTTGGTCTAAGTAGTCCACTACGAAAATAAATAACCATGCCCCTCGGACGAACGAGGGTTACCGGTCATGAAGTCAATACCCCATTTTGAGAATGGTCCTACAGAGACAACAAGATGAATTGGCGCTGGCGGTTTGCGGATTTTATGATAAAAAATCTGGCACGCATGAAAACTTCTGACCACGAGAATACAATCGCAAAATATGGTAGGCCAAAAGTAACCAACACGAAGTATATTCTGCACGGTAGTGTATCCAGTTAAATTTCCACCACAATCCCCAACATGATAATCATTTAAAAATTTTTCAGCCTCCTCATGAGTGAGGCACCTTCTTAAAATAGTATCGACACCACGATGATAAAGTGTATCACCGAAAATCAGATAATCTTTGGCTTGGTATTGAATACGTTGCTGTTCAGAGCGAGAGGTATCAGGCTGAAAAGTTTGATTTTGGAGATAAATGATGAAATCTCCATACCAAGGATCAGATGATCCGATCATAAATAGAGACTCGTCAGGAATTGATTATTCCGACGTAGTAGCAGTACTATCAGAGGGAAGGTCACAGAGAAGCTCAGCCAAAACTAAAGACTTATTTGAATTAGATTTGATGAATTCCAAATCAAATTCCTACAAAATGACGATCCATTTTGAATATTTCCCCCCAAAAATTGACGTGATAAGATATAAGTCATGGGGTTGCAATCCGAAACGACAATGGTCTTTCAGAATAGGATATAGTGGTGAATATTTGGACAACTTGAACAACTTCCAAGGCAAGATTTTCTACATATGAATAATTAACTTCTGTATCATTGAGATTACGAATCAAATAATAGATTGGATGTTCTATCCCATTTTATACTTGGACCAATACCATAGAAATGGTCGTTTTAGCTGCGGCGATATATAGGAAATAATTGTTTTGATAATTAGGGGGATACATTAATGACGTACAGACAAGAGTTTCCTTGACATCATCAAAAGAAGCTTGTGCAACTTGGTCCCAATAGAAGGGAACCCCATTTTTCAATAGTCGAGTAAATCCTTTAGCCATTTTGGCGTAGTTGGGTATGAATCTCCTTAGGAAGTTAGCCTTTCCTTGAAGTTTTTGTATCTAAAGTAAATTTGATGGTGCAGGCAAATCAAGAATGGCTTGGAACTTCAATGGGTTGATTCAAATTCCATCTTTTGAGACTACGAATCAATGCAAACGATGAGAACCAACACAAAACACACATTTATGTAGATTGAGGCGTATTTTTTAGTGTCGACAGCGTAAGAAGATGGCTCTCAAATGCATTAGGTGATCAGTCCGATTCCGTGAATGCGTGGGTAAATAATCTAGATAGGGTTGAACAATGTGCTTGATGTCATTGAAAGCATAATACATTGCTCTCTCAAAAGTGACCCTAGAATTCTTTAAACCAAACGGTAGTTTCCTATAAGAAAATGTGCCCCAGGGATAGATGAATGCTATCTTATGTTGATCCTCTGGGTGGATATTGATTTGATTGTAGCCGGAAAATCCATCCATGAATGAAAAGATTTCACATCTAGCACAATCGTCAATAAAGGGATTAGGATAGTTTTCTTTTGGACAAGCAATGTTAACGTCCCGATAATCGACACACACTCTGATGGTTCCTTGTTTTTTCATGATAGGAACGATGTTGGAAACCCACTCAGTTAGCGGAACACGGTAAATGAAACCAACATGCAAAAGTTTTTCAACTTCTGATTTGATGGAAACAACCTTCTTTGGATGAACAGGACGAAGGCATTGACACACCGGTTTGACATTAGGTTACATATTAATAGTGTGTTGAACGATACTAGTATCTATGCCTGGAATTTCCTCATAAGACCAAGAAAATACATCACGGAATTCACGAAATAGAGAGCGATATGTTATGAGTTCTGATGGAGAACAAGATACGCCGACATCAATATTTTCTATAATGCCAGGTTTGGTCGAAATGTTGATAGAAATGGTTTCTTCAATATTTGACAGATTTCATTTGAAATCAATTGCATTAATAGGTAAAGAATTCGAAAAGAAATTTTTGATTGATGGGTGATATAGTTCACTAAGATAATTTTCTTCATAATAAGGAAGATAGGAACGATGATGATAATCTTCCCATGGTTTTTCTTCTGATATCATGGCTTCAAAAATATTCTCATCTGTCAAGAAAGTTGAGGAAAAAGGATCAGATGAAGTACCAAAATCTAAGGAACGATCAACCCAAACAATTGGCGATGTTGATTTTGGATTCGCCGCCCAAGCCAGATAGATTGATTTCTATGCCAGCTCAATAGGGCTGGGCGACAGAAACTCACCCAACATGACAATTTTAGAATCACCCATACTCTTCCTTAAGCTAGATGGAGTGGAAGAGATCATGCAGCAAGTCTCTATACTTGCAATTTCTGTCGAAGTCACAGGCGGCGGTAATGCAAAGGTTCCCATGAGAGTGGAATCCTTTAAGGGTCCTACACCAATGTCTGAAGTGCTAGTTGAAGTGTATGAACAAACGGAACACTTCCAGTTACCTGCGAAGCAGAGGCAAAGAATGATAGCTGATTGATGAGTGTAATGGCACCTTTATATGGAAAGGCAATCATTCTAAAATATGTAGAACAATTGCAGTTATAGCATATACCCATGGCCTTCCAAGTAGAATATTATAGTCAAGGTGTCCGTGAACAACCTTGACATCAAAATTCACTGTTTTTTCCCCAAGTTCAACATGCAGGTTATTAATAATACCACAAGGCTGATATCTACGTCCATCAAAATCCTTCAACGTCATTGATGATTGAGATAAGCGCGGTGAGCCAAGTGACTTCCAACAATTTAGAGACATAATATAGGTAGATGCTCCCTCATCAATAATAGTACGATGAACAAGGTTATTGACAAAATTTAATTGTTTGGAGAATGCCAATTCTGCTGGTAGTTGCGGCACACAGCCTGTATGATTAAAGAGGACAAGATTTGAATAAGTCGGATCAATAAAACCAATAGCCAACAATAAAGCCTATTCTGGGAGGGAGAATTTTGTAATACCTCAAGAGAAGACATATCTGAAGGGGATTTAGCCAGATCTTAAACTATATTATAATTTTGAGCAGCTATTGCTCAAGGATTATATGTTGATTTGTGAATTACTCCCTTAGGTGGCTTAAATGTTAATTCAGGATTAGCAGTAGGCGGTACTGATTCTGTAGACGGATTCGTAGTTGAGGTAGTAGGTTGATCAGTGGATTGACTACCATAACCTTTATTACATATTTACACCAAAATACCTGTTGAAGGTTTTGTGACGGATAACATAAGTACTTGGGAACTAGAAGCTGGATCTGTTGCAACCAAATTTGTGTTTGAATTCAGAAACAGATTTGTCAACACAACTGACGAATGTGAAGTCTTAATGATTTTTGAGACTTCAGTGCAGTGAGGACAATCCCGAAAAAAAGTGTTCCTCATTACAAATTATGCATGGATAACGAGGTTTCCTAGGTCCATACGATTGATCAGATGATCTTTCCTGCAGGTTAGAAGTTTGATTTTTTTTAGATTTCCCCTTTTTCTTACTTCCGGGTTGCTTGTCACTTTTCCCTTGTTAAATGACAGGGCATTAATTTCGGAAGAAGGTGAAAGATCAGATGTAGTAGTATGATGTGTGCTTGTAGTACCAATCAAGCCGTCTCTGACATGAGAGTCCTTTAATTGAGGAGGAACAGTAAAATTAGATCGTGGCGCATTAGGAATTTTTTCATAGAGCGTGCTAGACTGAGTATAGATCAAGTCTAAATATTGGGCACGAGAAATAACCTGCTCTTTAGTGACAACACCACCCTTAGCCACATCCTTAGTTATAGATGGTAACAGGGACTTAATGAACCACTCAGCAAGGAGCTGATCAAGAACAAATGTCTTAACCATTCTATGAGGACGAAGCCACTCATGAATATGATCAGAAATGTGTGTAGCATTAGTCTGTTTGAAATTTGTTAAGAGTTCCGTTCCAGTTTCATATCGTATGGGTAACTGGAAGTGAGTCAGAAAGACAATATCTAGGGTAGTGAAATTATCAAAATAAGCTCGAGGTAACTCAATATACCATTTTGTAGTCGGAACAGTAACTATACGCTGGAAAATACATAGTCGAACAGAACCATCATTTAGGGAGTTTGATGAACACCATAAATGCTAAGTCATAACATGAGTTGATGGGTCTTCCCCAAGGTTTCCATTGAACTTAGGAATATCTGAGGGTAATTTGTAAGGTATCACCAACCACCAGTGAGCATATTTGATTGGGTCATTGGTTAGCCGATTTAAATTTGGTAACTCTAAAGTTGCAACAAAGGGTAACTGTCGATTAAGTTCAGGTTGAGCATAGCTAGGTTATGATAGAATTGCTTGAGCAACAGGCCTTTGAGCACCAGCATAAGGAATCTGCTGCTGGTAACCCAGATAGGGGTTGTTTTGATAAGAAAACGCTTGAGGATTCTGTTGACCAAAACCTGGATATGATACTTGTTGAAATGAAGGTTGAGGCATCTGCGCCTGAGGCTACCAAGGGGTCTATCCACCAATGTTATAACCCAAATTAGAATAACATGGATCCGGTTGAGGATAGGTATAACTTGGTTGTGGTTGTGACATCCCATAAAATGGTAAACCAGCTTGTGAATAAATGATTCCAGGTACAGGTTGTTGTTGTAAATTAACTGGAGGATTTGGAGTCTGTGGGCCCAATACTTGAGGGTATTGAGTTGAAGGACCCGCCTGAAATGGTTGTTGTACACCATTTTGATTTTTTAACAAGCGTAAGTATGTATTAGCAAGTGGAAATGATGTGGGTGTAACATGTTGAACTGGTTGATACGAGTGTACAACTGTTTGTGGTTGGATAGGCAGAGTGCGCTGGCATTGAAAAACATTCATTTCGACATTGGGTTGACCAAAAAGTGACAAAGTACTGTCAAAGTGGGTGACCAAAGGTTGCCCCCCATCATGAGGAGGATAATATGACAGAAAATATTGCTCTCCAAATGCTGGAAGTCCAGTTGATATAGTACTGGATGGAATAGACCCAAAAGGACCAACTTGATATTACCCTGATGATGTGTATAAAGAATCAAGCCTTTCAGTACTCACTATAGGTTTACCAGTTAGAATACCAGATGATGACATTGGTGAAGTCCATGGGTTTGAAGATGCACCAGAGAAAATTCCAGATAAATATTTATAACCTGATGGGACCATAGGGCCACCATGAAAAATATGACTCTAGTGAAGTTGTAAACATCGACAGGGTAGCGAGGCTAGGTACTGACGTAATTGGAACATATGGCCCAACCGAAGATGTTGGTTTAGGCATGGTTACTTGACCAAATGTACACCCTTTTGAATTGACGAGATTTTGAATAGGAAAAGGATAAAAAAAACAGAGAGTGGTGATTGAGGAAAAGACTCATACAGTAAAGATCCTCCCCAAAATGGGTTGGAGTTAAAGGTGTCTTGTCTCGTGGGATTTCTTCAATCAAAATTAAACCAGGTGGAAGTATCTCATCTTTAGGCCCAAAGTATATTTCTGGAGGTTTACTGTGTGATATGTGAGACTCAATGGCTACAGTGGAATGTGGGATGACCAACTCAGGAACAACTTCTAGCAGTTCGACTTCGGGATGCAGATGTTCTGGAAAAGAGGAGACATGATCTGGATCAACTTCCGGTTGAACAACGTCAGGTTCATGAGGTATGGTCTCACTGATTGGATGGATCGTGACCACGGGTAGCTATGAGGACTCCGTCTCAACAATAATAGACGAACCAATATGTATAGAAACAAATTGTGCCAACTCTGGTATATGGGAAGATGATGCTTCACTAGAGGTACTAATAGTACTAGTTTCGGTAGAGTGATGTCGCCTTTGCCGACCAGGAGTAACTTTTGGTGGTAAAGGTGGTTTCAATGCTAATCTACGCGAATGACGGGGAAAAGGATTTTGTTCTTCCATGATCACTGATTTATTTTAATAAAAAAAAATAATCAAAATAAAAGGGTAATGCTATGTAAAAATGTTTACCAAGAAACTGTGAACTGCAAAATACCTCATGGAAAACCAAGAAGTACGGGCAGACAATCTCCCCGAATGTTGTGTTCAGTGTATCACAATTTACAAGGCAGCCAACTCCATTCACTATGGATGGATAGAAACCTAAATTTTTCCTCCAAAATATACCCGAAGGTACGTGAAGCCCCAAGTCCGTATTAGCGCTGTCTAATATGAAACTGCACAGTGAGAGCACCCCTTTATACTTTTCGTACTGTAACACCGTCCGATATACTCGAAAGTACATGGACGAGCTATGATATACTTATGTATATGGAGTGAGGTATCAAACTCGGAATGTGTCGCAGACAATTAACGACAACTGCTATGTTTTACGATGCCGGAACACGTCTGTAGCCTAGACCTTCTAAATTTTATCATTATGGTTCCAATGCTTTGTTAGGTAAATTGAGGTAAATTTTAAGTTGATCTTGTTTATCAATTTGCCTTTCAAGGTTCACCGTGATGATGTATTGGAAATTCCTAAAATGCAAACTAAAATGATAAGCAATCTTTTCACTTTTAGTGTTTCAATGAAAATCATAGCTACTAGAGGGAAAGAGCAATCAATTTGAGAGAAAAAAATCAAAGAGAACAAACTAAAATGCAACTTTCCTAATTGGTCCTATGCAAAACACATAATACACTATATGAAAATGTGGGTTTTTCTTTTCAGCCCCTTTAATGTAATTACAAAAAGGGAAACTAAGTGCATCAAATCAATAAAAACAAATGCCTTTTACTTTGAGAAATGAGGAATTTGAACAAAAATTTCTCTTTTATAGGAAAAATGAAGAATAGAACTACAATTTCTCCTACACGAAACGAAGAATTTAACGATAGTTTCATTTTCAAAAGAAAATGGATCTAATGCAGTAATGAAAATACTTTGAAATTAATTCGTCAATGATAAAGAAAAACACTTTAAATAAACATTGAACAAACTTTTATTTCAAAGGAGGAAGAGGTAGATAAAGTTACTGGTCAATATGAGGCATCAGGCTCTTTAAACCACAACAAATAACAAACTGAAACAAAATGCAATGACAAACTCAATGGAATTTGGTTGGCTCTAGGGGGCAACACAGTCTGTAAGGGGAGACAGTGCGTTGCAACGCACCCCTGAGAGGGAGACAATGCTATGCAAAGCATTATGTCCTGTTCAGCAGTGCGTTGGGCGCAGTAGAGAACAAAAAACTCATCTGTTTAACACACTTCTAATGAAAATTTTGATTTCAAAAAGCCTAATCTTTCAAAGTAAATTCTACTGGGTGAATAAACAAAGGCAAACAGAGGAAAATATACCAAGGATGAAGGGTAAAATCCCCAGTGGAGTCGCCAATTTGTTATGCGGAATTATGTATTACGGATAAAACATTCTTCCTTAGATGTGGTGCTCATCTAGAACAACAGGTTAAAGACTTTGCAACTACTTTTCCTAACAGTAAATAGACACACAAAACATATCTAGAAACTTACTTGGAGTCCAAGCGCTTCTAATTATCCTTTTGTTGCTCTTGCTGTAGCTTCAAATCCAAGCTAGATTGCCAAAATATTTCTTGCAAGAATGAACACTAAACAACAAAGAGATAGAAATATACATATGTCTATTCAATTTATTCAGTTAAATCAATGAAACATGAGCCATACACATCAAATAAGAATTCATAATATGAAAGAAAAAAACTTATACAGATACATATGTGGGAAAGTAAGCAGCAATATTTATTAATGGATAGAAGGGGAGGTTACAGCCCAGTGATTTATTTGATGTCACCATCTCCAGCAACATCCCAACCTCATCACAATGCACATCTCTCCAGCAATATGTCACTCAAAATAACTCCTCAATTGAAATTCCACCAACGTTTCTCTACTCAAATTCTTCCTTACCAAGCACTAGGATCTGTGCCCAATTTATAGAGGAGCTAAAGGTAGTTTTACAATCAATGACTTTCTAATAATAGGAAAGACGTATTCCCAATCTCAAAGATATCAAATGGACAAATGGATTCAAATTTTGACACATATGCACTCTTCTAGAAGGCACTGTCCAAGTGGAGATTCCAGAACAATGAGAATTTCGCTCCCAATTGACCAACGCACCCTTGAGTGTCGGGTAGTGCTTTGCAGAGGACCTTTGAATGGAGGTACCTGCATATGCAACACACTTAGCCCCTTGAGAGACTGCATTGGTGAGATCATAGGTGATTTATCGTGTACTTCAAATCTTGGAAATATTGCAAATGGAAGTCATGGATGATTTGTCTTGTTCTTTGTCTTAGGGCATGTAGTAACTGAAATGATAGGGAATGATAGACCCTATTCATCAGTTCTAGGGATGATGTCCAGTTAACCAGGTCATTTGGAATGGTGCCCAAATTGACCTATAACAATTTTATTTATATAAAATTTCACAGTTTTAAATCTTCCTAATCTCATTGGGGGTCACCATCAAATTACATCTTCGCAGAATGAGATACTACATATTTTAAAGTTATCTTATTCGACAAGGAAACTGTTACACCATTTTTTGGTCATCTAAACTGTTACTATTAGATGGAGTAAATTACACCACGTAAGACCAATTTTACCATAGTAAAATTGCTTTCACTATGAGAAATAATTTAATAACCCATAGTTTATTAAAATATTTCTTGTCTAAACAAGAAACCCCATGAGGAATAATTAAATAAATCCTTATTTATTTGATTTTCCTCTAGGGATAATTAACTAAACCACTATTTAATTAATATTCCTGGTCATATTTAACTCGAAACATGGAATTAATTAGATAATTTAATAATTATTTAATAATATTCCTTGGTGAATTTGACTCAATCATTTTTAAATAATTAAATAAATCATTATTTATTTAATTATTCCTTAACCTCATCCTTGAAATAATAAATAAATCATTTATTTCTTTATTATTTATCAATAAAGGGATTTAACAGATTCTGAATTCCTTTTCCCTACACCAAAAATAATAAAATATTCCAAGTAATTTGGATCTAGATTTGGTTAATAATATTTTAACTATGAACCAATATCTAGACTAATTCAATATTTTGTTATAAATAGAGGGTTTTTCCATTCATTCACTACCTTTTTTGATCACCTTTTGATCTATACTTTTGGTTTGACTTTGATCCCCCATCATTGTCATATTTTTTTTTACTTTTGATTGTGAGCTCCCTTTGAGTTCTATTTTGTCTGGGTTTTCTACACCATCAAGAGAGAGAGAGATCTTGGATCTGAAGCACTAAGGACATACAAGAACCCATCCCATTGAGGGGGATTGGTAACATGGTTTTGTGTTCCCTACCTAGGTGTCATAATACAAAAAAATTCTTTATAAATTCTTGTCTTGTCTATTGGATGTATGGAGCAACTCTTGTTTATTTTCACTGTTTAATGTCTCTAACTGCATAGATCAAGATTTTTGCAGCATTTATTCTGATCACCTACTGCAGATCTAAGGAAATTGACAACCACGTTTTATGTTAGGGATTTTTTTTTTATGCACAGCTAAAGTGATATTTTTTTGTACGCTTGCGATTAGAATTCACTTTAACAACTAGCAAGTCTACAAGGGTTTTTAATTATGACCTCTGTCGTTTTTCAGATCCCTACATGACCAACTGCTTCAGCCACTAGGGTTTTTCTTTAGCTTCTTATTTTGCATTCCTTTATGTTGTTTTTAACCTTTTTTACCCTAAAACAATAAAAATTCTAACTTTCGTGTGTTTCTAGGCCATTTGAGTAGGTAACAGGTATCGACCGCGACAGAGACGACAACTTTTTATGAAACCTACCATCGAGACAGCCGAAAGTGCAAGTCACACTTTTCAACCCAAAACCTACGACCTCAGCTCTCAGGTAGCAGAAAACTGCCCAAAAAATGCGACCTTAGCAGAAAACAGGTTAGTACCCACGACCTCAACTTTTTTGCGGAATTTTTCTGTTATTTTTCAAAGTTTGTCTAGGGCACTATTCAGGGTTATCTGATCTCCGTCTTTACCCGTATTGGACCTGTAATTTCGTATTTTTACTCGTCGAAGCAGGAACCAAGCCCCTTAGGGCTTCAGTACATTTCCACCTTTTTAGGAGGAGTTTAGTTGAAGCAAGTCTTCTGAGATTTCAGTGTTTTTCAGCCATTTTTCAGATCTGAACCTGTCTTTTCAGATCCATTTCAGATTGGTTATTTGTCCATCCAAAACACCTCTTTTCAGTTTTTTTTGGTCCTCCCTTTAGGGTCCCCTACGTTTCCCTTTAGGTTGTATCCTTTCGCCACCTATTTTTTAGCATTTTTCCCTCTGGTTTCTTGTTTGTTTCTGCACCTCTTTTTAGCAGATCTGACCTTTAGATCCTTTTCCCTCTTGAACTTAGATCTATTGGCCATATTGTGTGTTTTGAGTAGATTTTTCCCACCCTTAGACTAGTTGTTGGGAAGCCCTCCTTTTTGGGTTTAAATTTATGCATCTTTAGCTGTTTATTTTACTGTCGCTTTTAGTTTTATTTGCTGTCGCTTTCAGATTTATTTACAGTTATACAACATATTTTTTATTTTTCCTATACACATGTCCGGGCTTAATTAAAATTAACACACTTATCACACACACACACACCTAAAGCGAAGAGTGCCTAGTTTACACTGCCATGCCAAGACTAAAACCTTGTAATTAATTAATTAATCTGCACCTCCGTGCCCTTGTTTACCTCTCTTCATTATTGGGTTGCATGTATATTTTCCATCATTGCGTCCCCAAGGCGTTCATCTCGGATACTCCAAGGCCTTCATCCTCAGTTTCCGTTAGGAAGACTTACTCCACCGCGTAGGGTTCGAGTTATTCCTCCGCCGAGTCCCCATTCTGACTCTAATTCTAGTTCAACGGGTTCTCTTTATGTTCCTATCCCCGGTTCTCCTCCACCGTTCACCTTCATCATGTCCGGTGTAGGACGTACCGCTGGTGGTGGCCTCGGATCTCTAATGATGGAGCCACTACTAGTGGAGCCGCAACATGAACGGTCCCAACTACTCGCTTTCTTCCTTATATAGCAGGCTTAAGCTTCCCGAGTTCAACCAATTGATTAATGACCCTATATACCATGATCCAGGTTGGCCTTCTATGCCAACCAAGCTTCCTTCAGACATCCCTAATTTTGAAGGAAATGTTGGAGAGGATCCTACCAACCATGTTCGTTCTTTCCACATGTGGTGTTCATCCAACTCTATCAGTGATGATTCTATCCGTCTTCGGTTATTCCAACATACGATTACTGGAGAAGCTTCCAAGTGTTATGTCAACCAGGCCGCTGCCTCTCATGCTACTTTTGCGACCCTTGCAAAGGTGTTTGTATCCTAGTTCTAGCTTCCCCTTCACTATGACATTGGTACCAAACTTTTGACCACTTTTCGTCAAAATTATGCCACCCACCTATTTGACCATGTTCAAGAATGGCGTAAAAAGAAGATCTTATGTTGAGCTCTAGTTTTCAAAGATCGTGTCTACATGGATTGGTTTCTCAGATCCCTTTTTCCCTCTATTGGTAAAGATGTTGCATATCACTTTCCTCAGATTGAGGAAGAATCCTTCCAAGTTGCGTTGAAATATGACTTGATCTACATGCAATATGGTTATGTTTACACCGTCTTACCTGATCTCCCTAGACCTGGTGGTGCCAATGCACCGGGGGCACCTCATGTCGCTGACAGTATCAGTGGATCCATTTCACATCTATACACTCATCCTCCAATGGGTTATGGTTTCCCTCAGGGAGGGGCTAGCTCCTCTAACACTTTTCCCCCTCCTGACAACATGTATCCAAGACACGACATGCCTCACGTCTTCCGCATCCTCCGATGCCAGGGCCGGCTATTGCCGAACCCGTTTACCCCAATTTTGCTCAACCCGCTTACTATCTGTATTCATAGCCAAGTGCTCCAGCTCCTCCAGCATAAGCACCTCAGCCTCCCATGCCTTCTCAAGCTTCGCAGTAGCAACCACCCCCCCCTCAGGGTCAAGTGTATGTGCAACAGAGTGCAACTAATACTCCCACTTCCAAAAAGAAGAGGAAATGAAACTAGAACCAACCCACTCAAGGTAATCAAGGAAACAATCCCCAAGGGAATACATCTAACACTGTAACTCAATAATAGGGCGATTAAGCCAAGTAGAACATGCCTCTTCGTACAAATAATCCTTGTTATTTTTGCAGTGTCCCTAGTCACTATACCCATGATTGTCCCCTTTTACCTCAGATGCGTCAACTGTGGGAAGCATAAGCAACATCTTGAGGAAAAAAAGCCTCTGCTTCGGTTCCTCCTAATGCTGCACCTACTCAACAAGATGTGTTTACCAATCCTTCCCCTCAACAAGGATATGTGGCTACCCAACCCCCTAAAGGTCAGGCGACCGCTCAACCTCCTCTGTCTGGTACTTATGATTACCAGATCCTTATGATGCAATCTGCCCAGGCCAATACCACTGATATCAACCTTCATAATTGGTCGCGCCAGTACATCAAGCCTCTCGCTACATCCACAACCGAGCCCCAGTCCTCAGGGCCCACAGAGCCAAGTTCGCCACCCAATGGTCATTTACAGATCGCTCAGCCTAAGGCAGAGGTACATACCAAGATCCCCAAAGGATTATTACACCAAAACGCTGCTTTCGATAGAGCTACCCACACCTACTGTATAGTAGATGACTTGGTGCAATCCCCTGCCACCATGTCAGCCCTGGAAGTCCTCCAGTTGTGCCCTTCACAACATAAAGCTCTACGAACTACCATGGGCGCTATGGATCCTTCATACTATCGTTTGATTTTCTTTGATGTTGACAAGTCAGAGAATCCACCCCTACTTACATCCGTCACCTTCCAAATACCTATCAAGATTCAGAATGCTAACGTTTCCCGATGTATCATTGATGAGGGGGAATCCACCTGCGTGATGTCCGCTTTTGTTTGGAAAAATCTCAGATCGCCAGAGTTAGCCACTTCCACTATCACCCTCTGTGCGTGGGATGATCACTCTTCTGAGCCCATTGGAATGTTCCGAAACTGTCCTATTAGTCTTGCGGGAAAAACTGTTTGTGTTGATGTTGAAGTCATTGATGCCCCATTATACTACAACATTCTATTGGGCCGTAACTATACTTATGCGATGTCTGCTGTCCCATCTGTGGGTCACCATAAGATGTGATTTCCTCACAACGGAAATATCGTTACTATAGATCAGTTGACATATTACGAACCGAAGTATCAGACCTCTCCAGAGTCCATTATTTATTCAGTGGCCAATAAACAAACAGTCGAACCTTTGACCAATGTCTCACCTGAAGTCTATAAAGATTCCTATTTTCTTGGTTCATTCCCTAGTCTCCCCCCTCCTATCCCTGACCCTAGCTCATCGAATGTTGCATGATGCAATCGTCTCAGTGCAACCTCAAACGGTCCAGTTCGACTAGTCAACAGCCTATCCCTTTGCAACATAATCCTAGTACTTCGACTCAGCCTTCAGGACCTCATCCTCAAGGCCCTTCATCTGTAGCTGGTGTCCTTGATCCTCTTTTTCCTCATGGAATGGTTCCCCCTAGCCTTAACCATCTGGGAGCTATTCCGCCTGGCCATTACCCCTCCGGTCAGATACCATTTCTTTCTCCCCCTTCCAAAGTATTTTCGGTACCTTTTATGGCTAACTTGACCCTTCCCAACATGACCCCGGGGATCCCAGTATGGTACATTAATCCCCTAGCCAATACCCCGCCTGGTTAGCTCAAACCTTACACTTCTTTGTCCTCGGTCCAACCAGTCGCTATGACCCCTCCCTTTGCTTATGTGCCTCAACCACCTCAACAGGAATCTACTTCTATTGCAAAAGCCTCAGGTGAGGGGGGAAAAGCCCGCCAAAAGGCATGTAAGGACAAGGCTACCCAGACAACACCTTCTCCTCCTAAGCCTCCAAAGCGTACAACTCCGTGTGCTTTGTGTGATGTTGTCAGTCATGCTACCCATAATTGTCCCAAATTGCCTCGTCTCAAACCCATGGTCAACGAAGCATTTCCTGAGTCTAATATCCAAAAATTCCATGTTACTTTACTGAATTTAGCCAAGAAACTCAATAATTTGCACACAAATCAACCTTGTGCTTTGTGTGATTTCCATGGCCACTATACTCACCTTTGTCCCTGCCTCGATGATTTCCACACCTCCTTAGAAGTGGCTCACCAATTCGAGGCTGAGCACAACGAGTCCGTTTCTAACTTACTTGCGAGTTTTGCTTCGACAGAACCAGAGGACACATCCACTCCCATTGACATACCCCTCCCCGATGTTGAGATGACAGAGTCTTCAGCCACTATCCTCTACCTGTCATCATCTATGAGATCCACGGTGGAAGACCCCTTTAGGGCATCCCCTTCTGTTTCACCTGACCTCCCTTCAGAGATCACTTGGGGCTCAACATCGGTAGATTATTCATCTACTTGTTCTCCTGTCACCCTCTGTGACGATGCGCATGTGAACCTCACTTCTCATAATTATGAGTTAGGTAGCTTCGCCACGTCAGCGGTCTTTCTTCTACCAGTTCCCCATATTTCATTTTGATGAAGACATTATGGAAGCATTTACCACCCCTGACTTTATCTATCCATCCCATAAGAAAAATGGCACCATCCGTGTCTATGGTGACTTTTGCGACCTGAGCAGAACCTGTCCCCAAGACAGTTCCCCCACACCATCCACTATTCAATGTGCAGGATGTAGAAATTCTACCCATAGCATTCCCCCTAGCAGTGCTTGTTTTCTTTCTACCTTGCATTCAGGTTACCAGCATTGTTCATCATCTTCTCATATGTTTTCTTGTGTCACCTTTCAGATGGATCCCTCACCCACACCGTATATCTGCAATGTCGATGGTGCAAATCGCTACTCCCAGAATCTAGCCTCAGCAACATGGGCCATTTTCACCCCCTTGAATTCGCTTGTCCTCTCTAACGACATATGCATTGGTGCTGCCACCAATAACCAGGCCGATTATGATGCAATCATAGGTTTGTTAGATGATGCCCTTGACCGTCACATCCTTCACCTTCATGCTCATTTAGATTATTTTCTGCTTGTCTTGCAATTGAATGGTGTTTATTGTGTGCAGAATCCTGTCCTTTTTAGAATATATTTACGAGTGAAGCTCTTAATATGTGAATTTGAAACCATTTCATGCAGTTATGTACCTAGAGCCCAAAATCACTATGTATATAGCATTGCAAACAATATTCTAGATTGGAATTTATCACACACATTTAACACAAGACAATAACCATAAACCATAAAACAATGCATATCCATAATATTTGTCATCCAAATATACAATGTTTTGGAGTCCATTAACTCTGATACATATGACGTGCCCATAGCATGTTACAAAAAACCAAAACTAGGGGCACCTCATGCCCCTACATCTAATCACTACGTGGAGGGTCTCGGGCCAATGGCTCGGCTCCTATAGCCCATAGATCACGCATCCCCTATACGATCGTATCTATGCGCCGCATGACTCCTCGTCACTCTTTGGATAGACCAACACATGGCTCTATGTATTGGTCATTAAGGTCCTACCAACCACGCTCAGAAACACTGGTCAACAACTTCTCACATCTATGACGAGCATCCTCCAGGAGGGCCATTGCATCCTCATTTTGTGTTCCCCTCGATCCACTAGGTTTTGTAGCTCTTGACACTATAGGCCATCCCATATACCTGGACGGTTTCACCAGTGCTATATCTGCATACCAAAAGTAAATGAATCAGTACCATATACAATATTATGAAACTTTAAAATTCACCATAAAAGATAAGCAACCTTTCCCTTACCGTCTGGCCGCCATGCTCGACCTGGCGGAAGTGGCATGTCCAGGTCCCCATGATAGTTCATCCCACTATAGGGATAGTCATCTATGTACAATAGCATCTGATCCCAATGCGCAAAAAAACTCGAGTCAAAACACCCGTCCGACTAACCCACCTCCTCCTCTACATAGCAGCTGCCCCCAGCAGCGCATCCTGGGATCTCGTGGGCCCCCATCCTGGATTTGTATATGAGGACAAAGTGTAGGGATCTTCTCAAAGAAGAGAGAGCAAAGCACTATGCCATATGAATTGTCATGGTTCACCTGCCGCTTTCACAACAACATCTATCGTTTCAATGACGACAACAACATTAGGGTCCACCCATAGTATATCCCACTCAATACACCCTCAACCAGCATCTTCTACCCTTCGATGATTTTGTGGAGCACTTGGTTGCCCAGGATCTGCAGCACTGTTGCAGCCACAACATGAGTCTCTAGTCTCTCTAGATCTCCGATCGATATCCGCGTGTGTTTCAAAATGACACCCGATCGACAGTGGTGCTCTAAAAATTCCATAATGTTTTTCCCTCGTGGCAACACTGGCTGTGTGTTTCCCACTCTCCCTAGTGGCGGGAGACTGGTCAGAAAATATATGTCCTGAAATGTTAGCTCGATCCAGTGCCCCTGCACTATAAATATCTCATGATTCGGGTCCCAATAGATGACTATCCAGGCTAGCAAGGGCTCTTCGGCCCTCATCAATGTGTTCTCAACAAATTTGAGGACCCCAAACCTGGCCATTGTGGCACGAACTACATGATCCCCTTAGATCTCAGAACGTAATGAATCCAGGTCTCCCTCTCTCCAGTTGATCCTCAACTCTGTCGTACCTGCACAAAACCATCATGTTTGTTAGCATATAGAAAGTAAATATTGCATCCTAACCATAAAATCCCAGATCTCAGCCTTAAACAACACTAAAACCCCTTTCTTTGAAAAACACACTTTTCAGGCCATTTCCTGGGATAGGTCGCAGTTTTTTTCCCAGTACCTGTTACCCAGGTCGCAGAACAGACCCCAAAAAGTGCGACCTAGCCGTTTGGAGGAGCAGAGGTCTATTCTTGGGCTCTAGGTTCCTAATCTGAAACTTTAATCCACTGAATTCAAAGAGTATGGTTAGGCCTCTTACCTGCAACTGAAGAATCTCGATTCCAATGGTCAGTTTTTCCCCTACGATTGCCGCAAGATGTAGGGCATTTTCTCCTCTCTACATTCACCACAACTACACTTGCAAATGACTCAAATTGGAGGGAAATTACCTTATTAAAAGAAAAACCCCAAAATTTTCTTTTTCCAATTACGACCAAACTATAGCTCAGTTTGACGAACCATCAACACCATTGGAAATCTCTCACTGATCACTCAAATGGGTATCCTTTCATTTTTGGTGATTTTTTACTTCACCCGGAAGCCTTTTTTCCAAGAAGGGTCACTTCACCGCTTCTAAAAATCGAATTTCTTCACTTGCAACACTTGTACTTGAGGCACCACTTTTCCTTCATACTTGTTGATGCTTGTGTCGATTTGCGTCATGAGTAACCATCTTTTACTCATGTTTTTATGGTCCCCAATGGGTCTATTCTATGTGGCAGCATCATCGATTCGCCCTTGTTTAGAGCATCCGAGTTGAGTCATCATCGCATCCATGGAGTCTGTCCTGAGTTCCTTTTGTCTCCCATTATAGTCTTCCATCCTTCATTGCTTTGTACCTCTCTCGTGTCACACATTTTGGCCTTCAGTCATATTGTCCCCTATCCCCTCTAGAGTCAGGTTAGTAGCTGCCAGGTCATTCATGCCCTTTATGCTTTAACAAAGGAAGTCATCAGCCTGCGACTCAATAACCCCCATTCCACCATCATCCCTGGTGTTAGTATATCAGTAGCTCTACTATTATCCCTCATGCCTTATTTGAGGATTCCTTATTGCCTCACCTATGGCGGACCTCCTTCTGTTGACATCAACTTATTCATTATGGAAGACAGGTCTAGAGGGCGGCATACCTTGGTTTCAGCTTCCACTCATTTTCGGTGCCTCGGATCAGGCAAAGGGACCCTTTATTTCCCTTTGACTTGATTGTTTCTCAATTCCAACTCCTTATGGCATGATCGAGATCCGTATACTTGATGGTTCAGTGATGCAGTAGATTGTACCAATGATTCCAGAGTGCGCGTGAGATGTTTTAGACCTCATGAGAGGGTGGCCCTTCAGGTAGCCCCCCACATACCCGAATGATCTCTTTACTACAACCTTGGATGCAGCTTTGCTGATTTGATGGTTCCGGCCTTATCTGCTTTCAACGCCTTTTTAGTTTGCATGTATCATTCAGATTTTCAGGGCCCTTTCCTATTTTACAGGGCCTCTTTGGTTGTTATTATATCTCATGTACTTAGATATTATTGTATAAGTATTGACTGTTGTCCTAGGCACAATATGTATATGGGATCCGTTATGTTTTTTATCTGGCCCATGTTTATGCCAGCATGTAATATATAGCTTAGTCCCATGTTTACTGGGCACACCATTATTCTTTGTACTTTATCATCTCGGCGGGCATAGGTACGCCTCCTCTGCCTCATTGAGAACAAGTACTCACTCATCAAAGAGACTTGTCACACTTGTAAGTCTTGCCTCCTAAGGGTATTTTCCTTTCTCACTTTAGTCTGTCTCATATTTCTCTCTCTCTGACCCCCCTTCAGTGTATAATGATTTTGTTCTTACAAGGTACTTCAGTCATACGATTAGCTCCTAACGCTCGCATGTTGGGGGCAATCCGTTACACAAATCTTTGGTCATCTAACCTATTACTATTATATGGACTAAAGTACACTATGTAAGACCAATTTTACCATAGTAAAATTGCTTTCACTATGAGAAATAATTTAAAAACCCATAGTTTATTAAATTATTTTTGGTCTAAACAAGAAACCCCATGAGGAATAATTAAATAAATCCTTATTTGTTTGATTTTCCTCTAGGGATAACTAACGAACCACTATTTAATTAATATTCTTGGTCATATTTAATGTGAAACATGAGAATTAATTAGATAAATTATTATTTATCTTATTATTCTCTAGGAATAATTATTTAATAATATTCCTTGTTGAATTTGACTGAATCATTTTTAAATAATTAAATAAATTATTATTTATTTAATTATTCCTTAACCTCATCCTTGAAATAATAAATAAATCATCTATTTATTTATTATTTCTAAATAAATGGATTTAACCAATTCTAAATTCCTTTTCCCTCCATAAAAAATAATAAAATATTCCAAGTAAGTTGGATCTAGATTTGGTTAATATATTTTAATTATGCACCAATATCTAGACTAACTCAATATTTTTTTATAAATAGGAGGGTTTTTCCATTCATTCACAACCTTTTTGATCACCTTTTGATCTATACTTTTGGTCTGACTTTGATCCTCCATCATTATCATATTTTTTTCTACTTTTGCTTGTGAGCTCCCTTTAAGTTCTATTTTGTCTAGTTTTTCTGCACCATCAAGAGAGAAAGATATGAGGTTTGATGCAGTGAGGACATACAACCCATCCCATTGAGGGGGACTAGTAACATTTTTCTGTGTTCCCTTCCCTGGTGTCATAATACAAAAAATTATTTATAAATTATTGTCTTTTCTATTGGATGTATGGAGCAACTCTTGTTTTTTTTCTCCGTTTAATGTCTTTAACTGCATAGATATGGAATTTTGTAGCATTTATTCTGATCACCTACTACAGATCTAAGGAAAATTACAACCACATTTGATGATAGGGTTGTTTTTTTTCACAACTAAAGTAAGATTTTTTGGTACGCTTGCGATTAGAATTCACTCTAATAGAAACATTTTTTTTTTTTTTACAACAATTACGATATAAGAATTGAAGGCATGAAAGGCTACCAATCACTTCAGATATATCTTCAATTTTAGTGTTACCGAATTGGAGATATTCGAGTCATCTCAATTGCCACAATGATGTTGGCAATAATTGGATGGTTGTGCGTTAGAAATTCCAATGCCCTCAAAGAGGTGAGGCTGAGTAAAAATGCTTCAGGAATTTATGTCAATTGCTCATTTGATGCCAAGCCTAAATAAATTAGTTTAGGACATCTCAATTCCTTTGCTTATTCCACCTGGAATAAGCAAAAATTTTCAAAGAACTTTGCATAGCTCTCCTTGGTCTTTAATACATAGTCATAGTGCTACCAATAAAAGGAAAGGAGTCGTGAAATTAATTACCAATTTACTATAATATAATAAATAGTAATTAATATCTTTTTTTGTAAGTCAAAATTCTATCCATCTAGCAAAAAAGATATACATTCGGAGAAGCAAAAAACAGCTGGTCTCACCCTGACTAGGTTTGTTGACCACCGTTTGTAGCATATGACAAAAATACAAAAATGCGACTAAAGACATCGTCCATAAGTGGGAAGGAAATAGAAATCAAAAGACAAATAACACAAGGGAAACATCTGAGGTCATGCTAGTCATCTGACGTGATGGAAGCTGGGTTATCCGGGGCTGTCCTTGGAGGAGGCGGAGGGTAGAAGTTGCACTGGACATGCTTTAGAAATTTCTATCAATTGCTCATGCCAAGCCTAAATAAATTAGTTTGGGACATCTCAATTCCTTTGATTATTCCACCTGGAATAAGCAACAATTTTCAAAGAACTTTATATAACTCTCCCTCGTCTTTAATACACAGTCACAGTCCAACAAAAAAAAGAAAAGGAGTCGTGAAATTAATTACCAAGTTACTACAATATAATAAATAGAAATTAATATTTTATTTGTAAGTCAAATTCTATTCATCTGGCAAAAAATATATACATTCAGAGAAGAAAAAAAGAGGTGGTCTCACCTCGACCAGGTTTGTTGACCACTGTTTGCAGCATATGACAAAAATACAAAAAGGAGACTAAGGACATTGTCCATAAGCGGGAAGGCCAAAGACAACAAAAGAAAAATAACACAAAGGAAACACTTGAGTTCATGCTAGTCATCCGACGTGATGGAAGTTGGGTTATTCGAGGCTATTCTTGGAGGAGGTGGAGGGCGGAAGTGCACTAAACATGCCCTTCGAAATGAGCTATCCATGACTCCAAATTTTCCACCTATTCTGAAAGTTGGTTTTTGCCATGCTATATCGCCACCACACGTTCTCTAACCTGGCACTGGAAATAGTGCATCCTGTCCAGGGTGGCAACCAGTTCAGAATGCTCCCCCCTTCTGATCCTCTGAGTCGAATCCAACCGTTCCAGGAAGGATTGAATTAACTCATGGAAATTCTCTAGGTAGCGTTGTTGAATTTCCCACGGACCAGGTGCCGAACGCTTGCTAGAACCACAACTTACCTTACCACCACGTTGCATGCCACATCGCCTCTGAGGTTGCTGAGACCACCCTCCACGACACATCACTTGCTCGCCACCTATGCTCCCACCTCGCACATCAACACCTATATACTGGGAGCGACCAGTTGTCTTGCCACCCCGACATGTCCCTGATACCTCCATTCCTGGATCCAAAGGTTGAAGTTGTTTGTCTGGGTCCCCACGTCCCCGTTGAGCTTGGCTTGGCAGGGAAGGAGGACCGCCCACGCTGCGGAGAAGGCCGTATAATGGTCAAACCTGCAATAACACTATCTGTACCCAAATCAAGATTGCCGGAGTTGTCTTCACCCTTCAAGGCTTGTCCAACTTTGAACCACCAATACCTCCTTGCCCAGATTCGGGACCTCCAACCACCCAAACTAGGATGAGGATCATCATTTCCATTCCAGAGGCGACATCATGCAACAACCAGACTTCCACCACTCTGCCAATTCCCCTCGGCCCCCCCGCCCTTCAGAGCACTGATAGTTTGAGAATTTAGATACAAAATGGTTAGGCTAAGCCCACCCTTGTCCAAAGTGCACCAAGGAGCTTATTGCAGACCACACTAGCATACACGCACCGTAACCTTCAAGGAAGCAATTCCCCTAACCCCACAACACACAGAAAAACACCCACAGAGATGCAAAACATGCCACTTCTCGGTCCAACAACCTTTGAAAGAGCACCCCACACAGAGCTGTCACCACCTCCAAAAGCACTGCCAATTGTACCGCCTCCAATAGCCTTCGGGAAACCAGCAACCCCCACCTTCCAAATTCCAGTTGAACCATAAATTCCAACTACTCAACACCACCTTAGTGCTCATTGTGCATGCACAAAAAAGTATGGGGTACCGCCCTTGGAAGAGGAGAATGACAAATTTGCAAAGCCAAGAGTGAGGGGGGAAGCTTTGTGGCTGCCACCTTACCAAGAAAATTTGACTCTGTTTCTTCTGTCTGCACGTAGAATACCAATCGGGAAGACAATACTAAACTGAAACGCCACTACAAATGCCATTTCCATAACCCATCTCGCTCCTTAGATCCTTACCTTCTACACTCGCCGAGACGTTAGTATGTTTCGCATGAACTCCATAACGCTCCCCTGTACGCCAGATGAGTTGGGAGGACAGAGATGCCGGTCCTCCATCTGCTTGCCAATTTTTTACAAACATGAGCCATAGGATGCCACTTGCTCCAGGATTCTCACCCCCATCGGAGATAGTAATTAATATTATAATGTAACATCAATATAAATTAAATTTCTGATAGTAACTATTATTAATATTTAATTCCATAAATTAATTATAATAATCCTTGAATTTAATTAATATATTAATTTTATATTAATGAATTTAATTTTGGATTATTTAATTATATGTGGATTAAACCTTATTGGATATTGCTTATTAATTAATATTTATAATTCTTTTTCTTATAACTGAAACCCATTCTAGATAATTAATAAAATATAATAATTAACTCTTCCAACACAATAAATTATTATTATAAAAAAAACACTAAAGATAATCTTCAAAATCATTATCACCAAATTAGAAGCAAGAAATTATTAAATTCACTGTCACAAAGACAATAGATATACTAAATTGATCTAAATGCATTGTAAAATAGGCAAATTCATTGAGAACCTTCCAATATTTGCTATAATTGCAATAACCGAAGCCAGAGGAAGGATTTTTGTTGGACGCCCTAAAATAAAAAGATTTCTCGTACTATTGATCTAATCTTTCAAAATACCTCAAAAGTAGGTCGGGGAGTCGAGGATCTCACCGTAAGTTCAAATGCCACTTGGTTTCCAAAGCTCGATCTCCGACTGGTCATATTAAATAGCGAACATTTGGGTTAGTTAATTATTAATCCATAACATTATTGAATAACGACAAAGTTCAAATTATAATATCACTAGACAATGATTTTTATCATTTTTTGTGGCTAACTTGGTGATAGTAAAAATTCGTCTTCTGGCGTTATTGCATTTAGAGCAAATGTTCAAAGGGTCTCAAAAAGTTTGTCCCTTTTGCAATGCAATTAGAATAATTAAATATTTAGGTTGTATATGTGGCTGTGAATTTAATATTTAAATGAAACCCCCACACTGAATTTATATTGTCCAATCATGATATAGGTGAAGTAATTTTAACCAAATTTGTCTTAATGTGAAAATTTAATGGTACATCCACTATAAACAAGGAATTCAATCTTTTCTCGAATTGGATTTAATTCTTAATCTTAATTTACATTTCAGAAAGCAGAGCAAATGTTCAAAGGGTCTCAAAAAGTTTGTCCCTTTTGCAATGCAATTAGAATAATTAAATATTTAGGTTGTATATGTGGCTGTGAATTTAATATTTAAATGAAACCCCCACACTGAATTTATATTGTCCAATCATGATATAGGTGAAGTAATTTTAACCAAATTTGTCTTAATGTGAAAATTTAATGGTACATCCACTATAAACAAGGAATTCAATCTTTTCTCGAATTGGATTTAATTCTTAATCTTAATTTAAATAAGTCATCATTTTAATCTTTAATTTTAATTTAAATAAGTCTTCATTTTGTACTATGTTGGTATTGAAACATGGAAAATAGATTATGTTGTTTTCCTAGGTTCAACTCACAACATTTTTTCTAAACTGTTTTAACATATGATAAAAAAGTAAAATCTTATACATTTTTTCTTGCCTACTTATAAAGTTGCAAGATTTTAAAATTGAAACTTTAAAAGAGATTGGGTTGCTTCATAACTAATTAAAACACACATACTCTTCAATGGTGTTAACTTATTGGAAGCATTCAATGATAACAATAATTGAAACATTTGTAGAAAAACCTATATATTGTCCAATGGCATTAACTGATTTGAAATATTTATTGATAACCGTGATTGAAATATTCATGAAAACACAATGAACTTTAAATCCCTAGAACTCAAAGAAGTTAAAATTATAAAATAACAATAAAACATTGGTTGATAACACTGATTAAAACATTCATGAAAACATAATGATTTTTAATAAATCATGATTTTTATATTAAAAAAATATTTAAACTAAAATTTGTTTTATATAATCAAATTTTGAATTATAAAAATAATTATATAGAATTATATAGAAAATGCTCAAAAGCTTACAAATTTAGTTTTTTTGGGTGGGTTGTATTAAAATTATCATCCTTTAAAATTATTTTTAATACCAATAAATTATAACAATAAATTAAAATATTATTGTATTAGAAACGTTATATATATATATATATATATATATATATATATATATATAGATATACTAAAAAAAGATGATGATTCCATTTTAAATAAGATTTCAGAGAAATTAATTCCCTTACACCTATTTTAAACTTATATTTATAAGCATTAAGTGAAATCAAATTTATTAATGTGTAACATTTTTAATAAAAAAAATATAACATAAATTAAATAATTAAAAATTTCAAAAATTTCAATACTTAATAAATCCAAATTTAAATAAACTACAAAAATATGTCAAAAGAATTAACTCAAAGATATATTAATTGAAATGTCAATGCATTATTTTTAACTAATATTATTATGTTTGAATGGTTGCCAACATATAAAACATAGAAGTACATTTTTAAATAAACATATTGTTCAATTTCAAATATCATTGTCATGATGATGTGGAATTTGGTATTATTATTTTTTAATTCAAGGAGAATTTCACTTGGATAGTAAATGCACAACTAATAAACTTTTGAAGTTTTCTATTTTTTGGTTGAAGTAGTTCTATTAAATGCAAGGAGAGGATAACCAGAAAGCTGAGATATTTTTCATTATTTTATTAATGATATATTTTTTTTGGAAATTTATAGCACATTAAAGCAGTAACTAAAATTAAATGATGGTGACGACATAAAATTGAATTAATTATCACAATTCAACATTAATAAGCTAGTGTAATTGCTCTAAAAGTTCCTCTCCTTCCATGCATAATCTTCTATTCACATGCATGGATAGGATTGGTGATGAAAACCTTCAGTTCTATGAATCATTTATCAATTGCAATATTTTCTTTTATTATCTTTTACTTTTTTCAGGTATATACTTCCTTTAGAACTCCCACCGTGGCCAATTCCACCATGACTTCCATACTGTCAAATTTAAGATTAAGATTAATCAGTTTGGTTGCCAATAAGTACACTGAATGCTGGAGATGATCCATATCCTCCTGAATTCCTGTAAGTTGATTGGACACCACTGGAAAGTGAGAATGAGTTTCCTGAATGATTTAATCCCCTGTCTTAGCTATCAACGTCGAGATCTCCTCAAGCGTAGCCATCTGTTCCTCTGAAAGGGCGCCATTGCCATTTGTGCCGGAGGAAGCCATTTTGCAAACTATCCGACCTTGGAATAAAGTCACGTTCTTGCTCATGCTTTATAAAATACTCTTAATATACTTGCTTTGATCCTTGTCGCCATATTGTGAACATCCTTTCACATTGATTGTGAACATTTCGTCTCTGGGCACACTTGGCTCAAAACTCCATTCATGTTTCCGTTATTCCTACCTTAATCATGTCTGAGATTAACCGCCTTTGCTTGAGAAGAATACTGGCTCTGCTTCCTTTGAAGTGAGGACTAAATGTTTATTTAATTCAGCTCCACTTGTCCTCTATCATGACCTTATTCCCTTGTTGCTTCTAACTAGTGATATAATTATGACAATCCTGCAGCTTGAATCACCACTTGATGTGATCCTGTAGTGCAATATACTTAATAAGGACAATTAGTTTCCTAAAAGTAACCGATTCCAAAGTTTTCGACGCTTTAAGAGGCCTTATGCTATTGTTTTTTTCTCTCATGGAATATAGCATATGATACGCTCCCCTTTATTCAAAATCATCATCCCTTATTCTAAGTTGGCGCCTCTGTTTTCTTGTTCATCAACGGTCTTATTTTTCTCCCTTTTAACATGATACGTGTCAAAGATTTCACTTTTTTTTTAAGAAGTATCCTTCTATGAAGGAATATGGGGGGTGGGGAGATTTGCTTCTTTTTTGTCCTGTATTTTGATTAATCTTTGAATGACAACTAGTGAGTCTCCAATCAAAATTATGTGGCAGAGTCCTATTGAGGAGGCTATACTTATCCCTTTCCATAGGGATAAGGCCTCAACTTGATTTTTTTATGCAATTCCAAATCTCCATGTGAATATCATTTCTATTCCTCCATCGGGGCGATATAAAATCCCTCCCGATCCTGTCTCTCTCAAAAATAAAAGTAACATATTTAACAATAAAATATATTTTAATTTAACTATATTTAAACTAAGTTAATTTAACTATATTTTAATCTAACACCACACATCGTCTTTTCCCATGAGAATGTTTCTAGGAGGTAGTTGAACCCTTTTTTTGAAAAAATATAATTTTTCTATACAAATCTATACCAATAATAGAGAAATAAACAAATATGATATTGAAGTTTATAAAACAAACCATCCACAAATAGAGTTCTTATTATCTCTTCCTAGCTAGAGATAATGCATCCATGAAATATCTTATTATTTTAATGGTATTTTTTATTAATATAAAGTTGTGTGTCTGTATTCTTTTTTACCCTAATTTAACTATATTTAAACTAAGCAAGAGTAGCTACTTTGTAGCCCTAGTTTAAATGTGGGAGCTAGTTCATACCTTTCAAAGTTCAATAATTAAACTAAGCAACAGGGAACACTAAATATGTTGCCTTGTTATTCTTTTAATGGAAGAATTATATGATATTGTTATACGGAATTGTGATCTACAAATAAATAAAATTCCCTAAGTGTGGTGTTTATCACTTAGAACAATAGAGGAAAGAGTAACTATTATTTTCTCTAAAACAAGTAGATTTACAAAATGGGAAAGTAGCCTATTTGTGATTATTTCGCTTCTCCTTCTCCTTCTATCGTTGTTTCCGTTGCCTTCAATCCAACTTTAATCGCTAGATCGATTCCTGCAAACACAAACAAAGAACATCAAACAACATACAATATACATATATCTACTTATCTTACTCAAATCAAACCGATTAGATCTGAAATACATATATCATTCAAGAATAAACTGCACAAGAAATAGAGACATATGTATGGGAAAATGAACATCAATCTTTATTAGAGAGTAGGAGGAGAATATTACAACCAATGGATCGATTTTTCGTCAACTTGCTCCAACTTCATTCCAGCCTCATCACATTCAGCATCAGCTCAACAGTATATCAGTACTTTCACTCTCTTATCAAATGAGAACCCAACATCATAACTTTGCATAAAATTCTTCCTCCCTAGCACTAGGATGAGTGCTCAATTTATAGGGAAATTGATGGTAGTTTCTTAATGAATGACTTTCTAATAATAAGAAAGACATGTTTCCAAGTTCAGAGGTGTTATATGGACACTTTTTTAGAGGTGTTATATGGACACTTGGATTTGAAGTATGACACCTATGGAATTTTGTAGAAGGCACTGGCCATGTGTATTGTGGAAGTTACGAACAAAAGAAAATTCCGCTCCCGGGTGACAACACACTCTTGAATGTCGGGAGGTACCTTTGTGGTGCACCCTGCATGGATGGTGCTTCTTGCCAACATAGTTATTCACTTGTAGATGACGTTGGTGTTGGGGCCCTTATTTTGAATTTTTGCATGAAGAGCGATTTTGGGTTGCGGATCGACATAGGCCGAGCGCAACAATGGTAGGCGGCGAGCTGAGGTTGGGAGGAAGCGAGAAGATAAGTGACGAGGTTGGTCTTGGAGACAGGGGTGGACGAAGGGAGAAGATGCGGCAAATAACAGATTGTGGAACTCATGTGCAACAGGAAGAAGCCGAAAGCAGCTGAGTAAGAACACGAGAGAAACTAACAGTTGCGCTGGCGGGTGAATAAATAGGCCGTCACCTAGCAAGAAAAGGCATGCACAGATACAGAGAGATCGGAGAGGTTAGAGAAGAACGAGGCTGAAGAGCAGACACCGCAGAAGAGCTCTGTTCTGAGCACGACATCCTTGTATTTCCTGTGTTTCTATCGATCTGTCATGGCTGTAGTATCTCTCTCTTTGTGTCCTGCGGGACCTCTATAATAGAATTTGGAAGCTCTTTCTGTCGAGCAATGTAACTCTGGATCCTGCTGAATGGTTATTAATATATTTGAAGGTTGCTGTCTTACCGTATGAGTTAAATGTGTTGCATGATGTCTGTGGTACTTTAAAATTTTATTTGCTTAGTATCTGCATGATGTTCTGAGAAGATCTTCTACGTATGATGTTATGTATGCAAATGATCCTATTTTAGCTTCGAGTTGTGGATCCATCCGCCAATACCGATCTGTTCCCCTCCTTCATGTGGTCGCGGCACGCCTCGGGTGAGACTCTCTGCTCTTCGGAGTATGGTGAAAATGCCGGCGTGGTGCTAGACTACAACGGACTCATTTGTTGGCCCAATCCCCGAACCTGGGTCTTGCCCGCGAGCCCTGTTTCCTCGCCAACAAATGGTTTCGTTGCCGGGACCCTAAACTTCATTAGGGGAACTAGATCATGGTATCAAGGATCTTCGAAGGAGAAATACGGAGATGGTGGGATAACCACCTGGACCAGTCTATAACTCAACAAGCTGAGCTGAGAAGCCAAAAAGAGAAGGCGATCAGAGATCTAGTTCTCTTCTCGGATTCTGCCAGCGATACCTATGAGATCCTCTGGGGAAAGTTCCCCAACGAACTCTATGGCTGGTTGCGAAGGCTGCAGACCAAAGTGACTAAGGAAAAATCGCGGAAGATCGACCGCAAGTGGGTGCACGGAGATCTGGTGGCCCTTCATCGGTTGGATACCGAACTAACCCGAGCTGTAGATTTCTGGGTAGAATCTACTTTGGACAGATATATTGTGGAGTTTGCAGTGGAGTGCTACCAGTCGTTCTCCAGAGCCGAAGCTATATTCCGATCCGGACTAAGAGGGAAGCTGCTGAAGGAAATTCCGTTCTGGATTAAGGCCCTGATGGTGGACGAAGGGCTGATGGAATTCCAGAAATCAGGCATGGAAGCGTAAACCTCCAGTGCTGGGGAAGTGCCTGAGGGACAAATGCTACGCGAAATGTGAGGGTGGGAGTAGGGGAATGGATGCTGAAACCGCAAGGAGGTTGAGGGAGCGACGTGCACATTGGAGGGCGCAGATCGCCGAAAGGTGGCGAGAAAGAGTGATGAGGGAGTTGAAACGACAAGGGAGTAGACGGAATGATAAAAAGGAGGCGCCTCAGGAGATAGTGGACATGGAAGGCCAGGTGGGTCCCTAGGAAATGGGAGGGACCGTTAAAGGAGTGCGACGGGTACATGGGAGCCCAGCCAGGAGGAAGGGAGAGACGATGTTTAACGAAGGAGATGCAGACGCATGCCCAGCAGAAGATTCCGATGTCGAGTGGTACGTCGTGATGCAGTAGTTATTCCAAGAAAGGACGACATCCATATCTCCAGGTATTTTGACTTCCCAAAGTTTAAATAACGTGGATCCCTACCTTCCCCTGGTACTCTATAAACCCTTAAGTGATATTTTCGTTAAGTTAAAAGAGTTGAGTCGATTGAATAGCAGTCAGTTGTCAGCAACAATGCATGCTAATAGTAGCATTACTAGTGGTATAATTACGCAACCAGGACCTGGAGGGTTCATTCTAGTTACACCTCTGCAAGTGAATATGGCGGGATCATTCACCCGGTACCCAGAATTTTCTGGGCGGGGTAGCGACGATGTGGAACAACACTGGTACCTCTGTGAAGCCATATGGAGGGCACGACAGACGCCAGATGCAGGAAAGCTGATCGAATTCCAAACCACGATGAGAGAAAGGGCATTGCGCTAGTTCATAAAGTGG
This sequence comes from Pinus albicaulis, assembly GCA_034641835.2. Taxonomy (NCBI): domain Eukaryota; kingdom Viridiplantae; phylum Streptophyta; class Pinopsida; order Pinales; family Pinaceae; genus Pinus; species Pinus albicaulis. The sequence goes on from JAXQQM020070154.1 coordinate 101,280, forward strand.
TCAGAGGCCCACCCGAATCCAGTGATTGCGGACGTCAAGCGAGACTTTGTCAGAGAGTTTAAGCTACCCCAAACAGACTAGCAAGGTCTGTCCGAACTATGGGAGATCAAGCAAAGAGAAGGAGAGATTGTGTGGGAGCTGATGCGCAGGTTCAAAGATGTGATCGGGAAACTCAGCTACCCGATCGACCCAAATCATCAGAGGGACTGGTTCATCAAGGCTCTGCTTCCCTTGACGTGAACCCCCCTCACTCAGCAAAAGATCGACAACTTGCAGGATGCATTGGAACAGGCTATGAAGATAGAGGCGATGGCGGGCTACCCTCAGGAATATAGGGGAGGGGCGACCCCGTAAGACCCATCCCTACTGGGACTGCAACATCAGATTGCCAATTTGACCGAAAAACTTAAGGAGATGTAGCCTATAAGACCAGCCAGGCCGAATGTCTAGTGCACACACTGCCTGGTAGAAGGACACGTGGTGACTGAGTGTCCTCGGTTGCGAAGCATGGGAGTGGGGGCCTCAGCAGCGGCAGTACAGGGGGCTCCACCTATCGAAGGAGTTGTGCAGATAAACTCGTAAGGGTTCTATCCGCCGCAACAACCGTATGCTGGGTTCCCAAATCAACCGAACCAAGCCGCAACAGAGTATTGCGAAATCTGCCGAATGGTGGGTCATCAACCTAGGATGTGTTCGATTTTGCAGAAGTACTCCAATGTTCCGAACAACGTGTACTGCGAGTTCTGCGCTTCGACAACTCACAACACCAAACAATGCAGAGCTCTAGATGCACTGGCGGACCGATTAGACCGACCCTCCTACAGGGTGAATGAGGCTCCTAGAGGCAGAGGAGGCAGTATGCGAGGAGGCCGCACAGGGGGACGGGGTTCGCTGAAATGCTACAACTGTGATCAGGAGGGTCATGTGGCCCGTGAATGCCCCCTACCCAGAAGACCGTGGTGTTCCCAGTGTTGCGTGAACACCCACGTGACAGAGGACTGCCCTGAACTTATCAAGAAGTGGGAGGAACGAGCAAGGCAGAGGGGCACGAATCTGGTAAATGCAGAACCTCGAGGGATAGCGACTCCGGCCATGCAGAACGTAGCCATAGTGACGTGAGGAGGAAAGAAAACAGGAGAGGATGCTCGTGAGGAGCCGATGCGGGTGATCAGGCCCACATCCCCGAAACAACTAATCAGGCCAAAAACGCAGAAGAAATATTTTCAGGAGGTTGTAGAAACTTTTGCCTAGCTGGGGGGAGACAAAGGTATTGAGTTGCCTGTGAAGAAAGATACCAGAGAACAGAGCACTACAGGAGCTCTGATCGAGGAATGGCTCCACCTATTTCTCAAAATTGTTGACAACGCTTCAATACGGGAACAACGCAAGCATACCCTAGAGGAAGTGTTGCAGGGGAGCGCAGGAGCGAGGGAATCCTCAGAAACAGCACCACAGTACGTACAACGAGTAAAGCGGAACAAAAGAAGAATGGGAAAAGAGTTCCGGTTAAACACGCAGGTTGCGGGATTTCAGATCAGGGACACCATGCTCGATTTGGGATTCGATGTCAATATCCTGCCTCGGAAGACTTGAGAAGCTTTAGGGCGGCCACGGCTGACTTATTCGCTGATCCAGCTCAGGATGGCAAACCAGTACTGCATTGTGCCAATCGGCAGACTCGAAGATGTCGAGGTCGACATCGCAGGGGTAAAGACTTACACAGACTTTGAGGTAATAGATATTATGGGAGACAAAGATCCATACCCTGCATTGCTAGGGATCGGCTGGGCTTTTGAAAACTATGCCATCATTGATCTCAAGAAGGAGTTGATGATTTTTGAAGATGGGGAAGTTCGAGTCACTTAGCCTCTCGACCCGTATCAAGGTCCGAGATATACAAAAACAGTAGATAACAGGGAAGATGCTCAGCCATTGGACAACCTCTATCAGATGACAGCAAGGAAGAGGGAGGATTACTTTAACTCGACAGCGACCGGCTCCGTAAGCTGGCGAAGTGTCCAGAGCTCGGAGCTGGGATCAGAACTAGCTTGGGAGGACTGGCAGCAAGGCGGGTATGAGACCAGCACAAGGAGATGCGCCAGTATTGCCAGAATCCATTGGACTGGGGCTGAGATAAGGGAGTACCCCACCTTGTCCAATATGCAAGCAGTAAATACCTTCATTGCAAAGGTAGAAGACAAGGTACCAGAGGAAAACATGATACCACTTGTGGACGTGGCACTACAGTCCACATCAGCTAGGTGGTGGAAAAATCACCGCAGCTCCCTGTCGCGGTGGAGTTGTATTGCGACAGCTTTGAGGGCGCGGTTTAAAGAAGACGAAGGACCTCGAAGCAAGCGAAGGTGCCAAGGAACTTCTGATCCAAGAGACCATCTGAAAGTTTGTCAGGAGCAGTGGCGAAGTGTGGGATACCCGGAGGAGCTGTGGGTACATCGGTTTGTCCACTCCTTGGATACCATTCCGCATGCCTGGTACTTAGAAGAAGAGAGGAAGAGGGGGACCAGTTCTTGGCAGGAGGTTGTAGACAAATTTGTTCAGTGCTTTTCATTTGAGGGGAAGACAGACCTGGTATCCCAAGCATTACAGGCCATAAAAGGGATACTGTTTTTCCCCGATCAGAGCACAGACGGGAGGCCATTAGTACTGAATCCCGATGGCAGAAGTAAGTTGGCTTGCCAATGGATTGATAGCGAGCCAGACAATGACAGTTTGGAGGACCTGAGGCACCTATACTTTGAAGAGACAGAAGGAGAGCGGAACATCAAAGAAGAGCCTACCACCGAAGGAGTCCATCTACTTCTGCTGAAGACAAAAAAACTAAACATCGGCATGGAGGAAAAACCCAAGCTGGCTACCGTTGGGGACCATTGGGACGAGGAGACGACGAAGGAAATTTTTAGTCTCCTCAAGGAATACGAAGACTTTTTCCCTTCATCGGTTGCGGATTTAAAAGGGATCAAAGGGGATCTTGGAGAAATGAGGATTATATTGAAGCCGGACGCCAGGCCAGTGAAGCATCGCCCTTACCGGCTGAACCCGCGGATAAAGGAGAAAGTCAAACTCAAGATCGACAAAATGCTGCAGGTAGGCCTAATTTTCCCTGTGGAAGAAGCAGAGTGGGTGAGTCCCATCGTCATTCAAAATAAGAAAGACAAGTCCGAAATTCGCGTCTGTGTGGACTACCGAAGTTTGAACAATGCCTGCATCCATGACCCATTCCCCACCCCATTCAGCGACGAAGTACTAAACAACGTTGCGGGGAATGAGGCATACTCCTTCATCGATGGGTTCTCAGGATACCATCAGGTGCGCATCGCGGAAGAGGACAAGAAGAAAACGACGTTCACCACAGAGTGGGGGTCCTTTGCATATCACGTGATGCTGTTTGGGTTGAAGAACACAGCTGTCGTGTTTTCTAGGATTGTCATAGCTTCTTTCCGGGAATATATTCATAAGTTCCTGGAAGTCTACATGGACAACTGGACAGTCTACAGCTTGCTGAAGGATCATGCCACCTGTACGCATAATGATTGATCGGTGTCGATGGTGTCGAAGTGAAAATTTCTTTGAACTTGAAGAAATGCATCTTTGCGGTTCGGGTCGGAACGCTCCTAGGACATGTGGTGTGTGCGGGGAAAGGGGTGCTGTGTTGACCACTTGAGTGGCGATGATCATCCATCGACCCGGAAACTGTCGGCCGATTGAGGTATTTCTTTGGGCCCATGAGAGGTTATTACGAGCGGTTCATCAAGAGCTCCTGAGAGATAGCGCTCCTTTGAAGGATTGGTGCAGAAGTTAGAGGTGTTCCAGTGGACGAATGACTGCAAATTAGCCCTCGACACTTTAAAGGAGAAGCTAGAAATTGCGCCCATTCTGGTCCACCTAGATTGGGATAAGCAGTTCCATGTGCACATCGATGCTTCCGGTATTGCACTTGGGGTTGTCTTAGCGCAACCAGGGGAGACGACAGTCGACCACCCAGTGTACTTTGCCAGCCACAAGTTGTCTAATGCAGAGTGGAATTACACCACCATGGAGAGGGAAGCACTAGCCATGGTGTACTCGCTTCAGAATTTCTGCCACTATCTCCTAGGAGGTAAGTTCAAATTATTCACTGATCACTCTTCATTGAAATACCTAGTCAATAAGCTAGTTTTGGAAGGACGGATATGCCGATGGCTCCTACTCTTTCAAGAATTCACCTTCGAAGTGATCGTCAAGCTGGGGAGGCTAAATTTTGGGCCTGATCACTTATCTCTGTTGGAGACTGGTGAAAATGAGGGCTCTCTAGATGATCAGTTGCCTAATGCTGATCTTTTCCGAGTGGAAGCCATACCAGATTATTTGGCCGACATCGCAACATACCTCACCATGTGGCAGTGTCCTCAGCACTATACCCTGATCCAGAAATGATATCTGGTCGTCCACGCCGCTGACTACCAACTGATTTTGGGGCAGTTGTATAAATTTGGACTTGACGAGATTCTACGGAGGTGTGTCCTCGACCATGAATGCAAAGCCGTTCTATGGGAATTCCATAGCGGCATCGCGAGGGGACACGTGGGGGCAAAACCCACAGCCAGGAAAGTGCTACAAGCTAGACTATGGTGGCCGAAGTTCCATGCCGATAGTAAATATTTTGTCAAGAAATGCGATGTTTGTCAGAGAACAAGGAGGCCCTCTCACAAAGACAAGCTCCCACTACACTCGGTGAACGTATTGCAACCGTTCGAGAAGTGGGTTGTCGACTTCGTAGGCCCCATAGCACCTGTAGCCAGGCATTCAAAGGCCTAGTACATCATCACTACCACAGACTATCTAACCAGATGGGCCGAAGCCGCTATGGTACAGGATTGTACGGCAGAGACGGCAGCCCGGTTTATCTTTGAAAACATCATCAGCAGATTTGGCTGCCTTAGGAGCTTAACCAATTATCAAGGTACACATTTCCTTAATGACACAATCAAATCACTGCTGGACACTTTCATGATACAACATCACAAAAGCAGCCCATACCATCCACAGGCCAATGGCACTGTCAAAGCGTTCAACAAAATCCTCGAAAAAGGCTTGACGAAGATCTGCATTGCAAAACGGGATGATTGGGATGAACTTTTTCCCGCCGCACTGTGGGCCTACCGAACCACCTTGAAGCACTTAACGAATCAAACACCTTTCCAGTTGGTGTATGGTCGTGAAGCTATGATTCCCGCTGAGTTCACCATACCGAGCATTCTGATCGCCACCTCCCTAGAGTTCTCGGAGGAGGAGTCACTACAGGAACGCCTGCACGAATTACAGGAACTTGACGAGGCAAGGTTCCTTGCTGAGTTCCACCAAAAAGTTCAGAAAGATAGGCAGAAGGTGTGGCATGATTGACCCATTAAGATCAAAACGTTCCAGGTTGGTGGCAAGGTTCTGCTATATGATAGCAGGTTTCAAAAATTTCCAGGGAAACTGCAGATGCACTGGTTGGGACCCTACTACGTCGTCGAAATTAAGGATTCCGGAGTAGTTCGGTTGGCTCAACTAGACGATACTTTTTTACCTGGATGGGTGAATTGCGCATGCCTAAAGCCCTATCATGACTAAGTTTCTTTATCTTTCTGTCAATAACTCTCGCACCCGAGAGACCAAAGAGAAGTCCATAGAGTAGCGTAGTCCGTAGAGTAGCGTAGTTGAATAACTCTCCCGCAACCGAGATGAGCATAGGTAGTGTTCATTGTCCATGCATAGGTCGTCAATAAATGCTATGTTGTGGGGACCGCACCTCAACCGATTGTGGTTGGGGAGGGGCATCCAACATGGCATACCGTGAGATACGAAAACGTGTTCGTGTGTGGGTCTCCATCATTTCATTCAGTACTTGTGTCAGTCCGTAGGATCGCCAGGATTTGCAACATAAATTTCCATAATTAGAAGTAACCTTGTAGTAATCGTTTTTCCATAATTAGAAGTAACCTCAGTCGTCGCGTCTACCCATTTTCCCACACCACCATCAGCAGATGTCATAACACACCTCAGCTGGCGACTACCCACACGATTATCGCCACGAAGGACACCAGCAAGAATTAATTAGTTATGGGGTCTCATCAACCTCACTCGTGCCAGTTAATTACATAGCCTATATGCAAAAAAGCACGAGAATGCCGGAGATTTCTGAGTTAGAAACATCTCAAGGAACAAGGGAATTTGTGAGCGTAGAAGAACAGGGAAGGTTGCAGGAGGAAGCGAGCCGGGGACACAGAGGCAAAGCAGTGATACTGGTATACCAGCATAAAGCGAAGATGGCTAGAACAATTCCATTAATTTTTGAGTTGGAGATAGACAGAAGAATTGTAAATATGGAGTCATTGGTCAGGAAATATGACAGTGCCACCTTGATAGACTCGGACCTCACGGACTAGTTTGAATTCCCGGCCATGAAGCGGCAAGTGTATATGGAGGACTACTAGACGGTAGCTGGGAATCCTGCATCATGAACACGGCCAGAATTTCGGGGCCTTCGAAAATCCACACTGCTGAACCTGAGAGACTTGCCAGTATTTGGCACTACGGGCGCTGCCATGCATTTTACAAAATTTTTACTCAGCCGGATTCATAACAGCTCATTGTGGTTGGGGGAGGAGATCCCCATACGCACAGAGGATATTCACCGGTTGACAGGATTATCAGAAGAAGGTCAAGAATTCTCGACTGTGTTCCAGACAGTCTCGAAGCGGGCTCAGAAGGAGGGAGAGCAGAATTTGTACACCAAGTATGGTACCCAGCGAGGAGGCAAGGGAGCGAGGATAGACCTAATTGATCAGGCCCCGGTTAAATTTGCATGCTACCTCATTGCCAGCAAAACGATGAGGCACTATACGAAGGGAGAATGCACTCTAGACACCATCTTGGTGGCAGAGCACTATATTCAGGGAGCATAGCTTAATTGGTGCTCATTCATTCTCCACGAGTTATTTGAGGTGTGCGAGGAAAAATACCGGAGAGCGATGGGATTCATATACGGGTACCTGATCATGGCCTTTTCCATGTGGAAATGGGCCTTCCTTGGTAGGTAGACACCTGCTGAGATACCAGATAGCCATCCACTGGTGATGAAATACACCCCCTGGAGGGTATCCAACAACCCAGGGTCGAAGAAGGCTAATGAGGAGGGGTTCTGAGTTTGGTATGGCATGATGGAAGACGTGATCACCAGCCAGCAATGGATACCGGGGGTCCTGCTGGATAAGTACAGTGAATAGGTCTGGTTCGGGGTCACACATAACCACACTCTTCTCAGGCCGAAAGGTAAGCTGGTGATGCTGTTTGAAATGATGCCCCTAAAGCTGCACATCGATGAGAACACCTTCCACTCCGAAGTTTGCGGATGGCCAGGAATGCAAATGGAGGTTCGGGAGGGGGAACATGTCTATGAATTTAGAGGACTTATGGCGGTGCCGCTACCAGGAGAGACACCAAAGAAAACTGCAGCCAGGGTGACAGGACTACAGCTGAATCTAGTCATCGATCGGCTAAATGACAAGGTACATACCCTCAATCGTACTGTTCAAAATATCGCCAATGAGTCTCTTGAATTCCAAGCCTCCCAGTCCACCTCACTCCCCCTCACGACTCCCATTTTCACCCCACTGCCCAATATCGTGTTTCCTACAGCGACCTCGGTGCCCACAACGCTGGTGCGGAAGTCTAAAGCTGCAAAGCCAGGCACAACACCAAAACCAAAGAAACCCATGGTGGAAGTCGCTAGCTCTGTGGTTAACCTCACTGGCGAGGATCAGCCGCAACAGAGCAGCCAGGGAGTCCCGATCATAGAAGAACCCTTCGTAGAGACCCCGGTGGCCCAGCAACTTCACCCCATAAGAAAAAGGTTGCTACGGTAGTTTCGTGGCACTTTTATTCTTTTACAACGAATGCGCTCTGGCTTCTTGGTGTACGGTTTTGTGGAAATTTTCCAAGTGTTGTGGTTGCTTTAAAAACTCAAAATATACCTGTCTCCATCATTTAAAAACCATATCAACTGTAAAAACACAATCATTCTAGCTTTCTTGAGGTCCCTTCTTCATTTACACTTGGTTGAGCTATTGGTTCTTCTATGACTATCATTTTAATGCCTCTGCTCTTTAACTCATCATGAATCAAATCCAGCTGCTGCTCTAAATCTCTCACATGGTCTTTCAGTCTTCTGTTAGTAGCTCTCAAATGAGTATTTAATATTCTGAAAAAATTAGCTTCCTTTATTGCTGGAACTGTCCACTTGAAAAATTGTCCTTCCCACAGTGCCTTCCTTCTTTTAAACTATACTTTCTCGACACTGTGCTTTCTAGCTCTCTTTTTCATGACAACAATTTCCTAGTTTTCCAACCTTAATTTCTCCTCAAGACACTGAAACTCTGTTTTCTTTGTCATTTTCTCTTTTCCCCTTTTTGTTCTGCTGATTGTATGCTTCACTGTAGGTGATGAAAGATCAAAAATTTCTTTAGGGGATTCAGTTTTCTCAATGGGTATTTGAACTTCTTTGCTGCCTTCCATCAGTTTCCTAGCATGCCTAGTCATAGGATTTCTTTCTTGAAAGATGAAACCTGCATCTTCCCCCTCAAACTATAGCTTCTTTGCAGACTTGGAATTTTTCAACTTATGCTCCTCTTCCCCAATGAACTCAGCTTGGACAATGGGTGTCTCTTCTATGTCAATGGCATATCCTCTAGATTCCCCTTTATTACTGGGATTTCCTCTGTAGCAAATGTCTTTCATTTTAATGCGACTGCTTGGCTTCTAGTTACTCTTTTGGTCCCCTTGCTGACAACTTGTTTTTGTTTTGCATCTTTGACAAGCTTTTATCTCCGTTTTGCAGGTGGGAGAGTTGGATTATTAAGCATTTGCATTTTCTCTGGCTCTTTCTCAGTTTGCTTTCTTGACTTCACTCCTGCAGTTGCTTTTGGTTTTGCAGCCACAGGTTGACTTGGTTCCTGCTGGTGGTGATGGAAATATTTTAGCTTTAGGGTTTCTTGCAGGAGTTAGGGTTTCCAACTCAAAACCATTTATAAACAAGAAATATGACCAATCTCTGCCTATCTTCTAAAGTTCATCTAAAATTAATAAATTCATTAAACCATGATGAAACAAGGATGCTTCACTCCCTTCAGACTTTGCTTGCACCTTATCAGCCATCTTTGCAAGACTCCTATGCAGATAAAAAGGTAAATCAAGTGAAATCTTACCAGTGAAGTGTAGAAGAAGTTTGAAATGATATGAATAAACCTTGTGATATATGCCTTCACAGGTAAAATATTTCTAAATGTTGAGCAACAATTTTGAGTAGTTATATTTGATGCAACTTCTAGGGATAGCGTTATTAAGGTCCATGTCTGTGTACTTAGGCTTCATGAACTCTTTACACTGCTCCATATAAAATTTGAAACTTTTGAACCAGGTTTCTTGACCTCTTGGTATCTCTGTAACAGCAGCAATGACCTCTGGTGTAATAGACACACTTAGCATCCCGACCTTAGTGGCTGTTCCATTGAAATTCAATTATTGCTTTCATGTCTTCGAGGTTCATGCCTTAGCGGTGTCCTCCTACGCTGAATTTTATTTTCCTACGCACTGTTCTTGAAAAATCTTTTCACGACCTTGCTTCCATTATATAAGATACAACGACCTCGCTTGAATAATTGTAACAGCATCCTCGCTTCAGAAACTATCAACCTCGCTTGATATGGGTGTTTATATGAACCAGCCATAGGTTTGGCTTGACACTCAGAGCTTAGACATTTTGAATGGAGGAAAAAGGGAATGAGAATGACTAATTAGGAAAGATTTTGAACTTTAAAATGTCCTCTCATAACTGAATGATGCCTCATTCATAACCTATAATGAAAATGATGACTGCAAATGTGGGTGTGTACATCGAATTTCATCATTACATGACTCAACATGCCACTATCCTACCCTTTCTCAACGGTTTCTGACGTCTTCCAACTCAACTGACAAGACAGTTACAAATCCGCGCTTTCATAGCGCGTGCGGTGTAATTTTTCATGTTTGTGCTACGAAACTATCAACGTTTTCGTAGCGCAAAACGACTTTTTTCAACGGGTGGCACTACGAAAACACGATTTTTTGGCTAATTGAACAGTTTTGACATGAAACTTTGGGAAATGACCTACAAATGGAAAATGATGAATATTTGACATGAAATAACTTTAAAGAAGGCTTTATTTGAACCTTAGGATGAGCTTTAAACTATACAAAATTTAAAACCTACCGTTGATCAAACCTAAATTGACTCCTAAAACCCAATTTTGATCCATGAAATTTTGTAACCTTGTCAAAATGATGTTTTGAATTTTTTTGGGTGATAATGGTGGCTCCACTTGGGATAGTGTGCCCCCTATGGTACACTAGAACCAGTAGTTCAGTGTTGCTATCCATTTTCTTTTCGAAAACGGGAAAACTAAAAAACTATGAAATTACCAAGTTTTCTCCTCAAGCTCTAATGGCCTTCACCTCGGGCTCAAGCTTGCTGATTTAGCTTGTCATTATTAGCAGAAAAACTCATAAAATGGAATATGTACAATGATATGAATGATCAACTGATTTTTAGGAAGAGTAGTGCTTTAAAAACTTGCCATTGACAGGTCCTCCAGCATATGATTTTCCATCCATTTACTACAGTATGTAAGTATTGTTTCCATGGAAAGCAGTTATCTTAAAAGGACCTTTCTGTTATCACAAAATTGGACCTGATAAGCTGCTAATCAAATCAATCTCATGTAACTATTTCAAACCAATATTTTGTTTCAGGCTTAGCCTCCTCAACCTGAGAGGTCTCTCTCAAGGGTTAATGATTTTTGATAAAATATAGATGGGTAACTCTATGTGGGGTAATAATCAGATATATGATAAATTTAGGTC